>JBBBDQ010001766.1:0-77500 GCA_037127315.1 Ascarosepion bandense | reverse complement strand
ATTTACCGAAATTACACTTTAATATCTTGAAATATTAAAGAGTAAATTTATTCAATTTAATGGCTATAGGCTTTAACCACGTCATCTGCACTATTTTGGAATTTACTGGAACTCTTCTTGACGGACACCTTGTTTAAGTTAGTGAATGTCATAATCCTTGCCTCCCGTTAAACTTTACTGTTGCAAGAAATTTTGTAAGCCTCTAGGATCAAATGTGCTCAACTCATAATAATAAAGTTGTAGTCTGGGGTGTTATTTGGTCAAATGTTAGGCTTGATATGATCACAGAAATTGTCTGACAACCATGGCTAGGTTCTCCTGCATGTGTGGCATGGTGCAGAGTCCTGTTTTCAGACATAAGGTCTTCCAGCAGGTCAACAACATCTTTTCAAGGAAAAAATGTTGGTCTTCGTGTTGAATCTGTGGCACTTTTTGAAGCGGAATAGAGGCATAAAGTCACCATCACTACTGTTTTCTCAAAACAAAATGATGTTAACTGGGCATATCGTTCAATTTTATCCAAATCCTCTGCAGTCCTTAAACACTTTGAAATATTCGTATTTGAACTTCTGGCGCGAATGCCAAGTAGTATGTCATAACGTTTAAAATTTCTGGCAGAATTAATTGTGTCACGGCGCTCTTTCTCTCATAGACAGTGCCCAACTGATCCTACTATACTGTACAGTCGACAAAATCAAAATCAACAAAAGCACATAAAAGTTTCCCATCGCAACCTTTTTATCTATAAATTATTAATAATATTCATTTTTTCCTCACCTTTAGGTACAATACTTTGTTTATTTCATGTGTGTGTGTGTGTGTGTGTGTGTGTGTGTGTGTGTGTGTGTGTGTGTGTGTTACCACGGTCGACCTGCCCATTTAATCTTAATAAGGAAAATTTTCTCTCTGGAATTTAATTAAGATTTCAAAAAGGCTCTCTCCGTCAGTCATAACATAACAGTTTAAAAGTAGATACAAATATAATCATCGCATTAAAAATGAATCTGTCCACTCTTTAGATATTTCTTAGTTTAAAGCTTGGATACGAAACAACCAATATGGGATTTCCAGAAAATTACCCGAGTGACATCTGACAATTCAAAGTTATCAAAAACGACATCATCAGTAGATCTGAAGTCTGCTATGCTGGTTCCTCGAGAGAAAAACAGTGCGCCTCTTTCGCTTCAATTTTTCAACCGACCCGAAGTAGAAAGACTCATCTGAATCTCTAGCAGCATTACTACTGGGAAGGTGGGATTTCTGTGTCAAGCCAGAAAGTTTTTTCTCGTCCGAATCCATCTAGCACATTTATAAATCTACCATTCATCCGTGCATTGAGTACTGTTGCCATATCTGGTCGGGCGCTCCTGCTATTCATCTCGAACTTCATAACAAAATTCAAAGAAGGATCTGCAATGTAATAGGTCCTGACCTGTCATCTCTATTTTAGTCACTTTCTCAACGACATTATGTGGCTTCCCTCTGTCTTTTCTACAAATATTTTCATCGCAATTGCTTTAAAGATCTTTTTAACCTGGTGAATTACGTGAATTAAAATGAATTATTTGACTGGCATCTCAATCTCACACTTTTATCGCTGAATGAGTTAAATGTAACCCCCACTTCTACTTGAACGGTTTATTTTCTTGAACTTCCCACCAGTTGAACTCCTTTCTGTTTACTTACTTCACTGATAGCTACAATGTTCAAAAATTTAAATGCAACGTCAATTGCCAACTTCTATTTTCTTTATCATTTCTTCAATACATCTGTACTTAGTCCTTTCTCTCACTGTCACCCAATGCGTATTCGTTGCAGTAACCCCTTACTTAGAGGGAAACGATTTAAAAAATGTTTTTCATGTTGAATAACAGATGAAAATCAAATCAGGAAAATAGGGAAGGTAATTCTTCTACTTTTATGTGCCATGTCCTTTTCAGGACGTAGGCGATCATGGCTTTCCACATCTCCCTGTCCCTTGTGCCTCTTAGCACGCTTTCTCTTGTTTCACCATGCAACCCTCGTTCCGTCATCCACCTGATCAGGTCATTCAAATATGTTATCCGCTGCTTTTCTCTGTCTCTTTTCCCCTCTATCTGCCCTGTTAGTATCAGGTTCTCTAAGCTATCCTTCCTCAATGCATGTCCCAAGAACTTTAGTTGTCTCTTCCTGATGCTCAATATTAATTTCCTTTTCGTCTCCATCCTTTCCAAAATCTTATCATTGCTCACATGATATCCGCAGCATCTGTAGAGCCACATTTCAGCAGCTTCAAGTTTTTTCTTCATCTTCGAAGATATTGTCCCACATTCACTGCCATATTGAAGAACCGACATCATAAAGCAATCCAGTACTCTCTTCTTTGTTTCTAGTGAAATTGTCCTGTTTCTTAATACTTTACTCAACTTCTGGAATGCTCCTTTCGCCATGCCAATTCGCCTTCGGATCCCAGTGTCACGCTTTCCGTCTTCTGTTAAACCGCTTCTTATTTCTGTAGATTAATGTTTAATTTTTTTATGTAAAACGTATTTTCATTTATTTATTTAAATGCAAATATTACCTAGCGTTCTATTTCCAACTTTCCGTCAACTGGAAACGAAATGCTAATCTCGTGGAAAGGAGATTAATCAATTCAAAATCAAAGTCAAGCAGGGCAGCCATTGAAACCAACAACTTCTCTACTGCTGCATTCACCAACTTATCTAGAGTTGTTTCCACTGCATGGATTGTCTCTTTGTCTGTAACCTAAAGTAATTTACCTAACACTTATCTTGGTTTAGGAACCAGAAAATCAACTTGAACTGGCTCAAACGCTATCATATTTTCTTGATGTGATCAGTATGGTGCGCTTTTGATTAGAAGACGTGCAACACACTGAGAAGAAACCTTCGTCATTCATTTTGCAGAATATTCTCAACTATTTCGATCTATGCCAACAGCATCAATTATTTGATTTATAACCAATCGCCATGTGGTGAACACGATCAATATCTCCCCAATGTCGCTAATTGTAAGACATCCAAACCTTGGGATACCTTCAAAACTTTCCCTTACCCTCTGAAATTCCTCTGCCCAATTTTACAGTGTTGATAAAGAAACATCGTTCCCTAACGTCCCCTAACATGTCAGTATCAATGTCTTTCGAGGTTAAACGCTTATACTGTAGTTACTTGATAAAACAACGAAACAAAGTTTGTTCATTTTCAAGAAAAGACTCTACTTGTAACATTTGACTTTTTATTTGTACAGTCGTGTTTTTTTTACATGGTAAGAAACAATGCAGTTAATAATAAGTGTTGAATGAATGCATGAACGATGTAACAACTCTTGCATCATTTTTTCATAGTCATTCCATTAACTATTCATTCCTCCCTCGTATTTAGGACTAATTCGATGACTGGGATAATATAATCACCCAAAATGACTACTATAAAATAGAGGAAAATTTTCTGATTGTATGGAAGGAAATAAAATTATAAATCATTTTATAGTCGAGTATAGTGTCAAGATAGATTCTGAGGAATACTTGTCATATATCTTTGCGCGCGAGAAATCCGAACGAAGAATTTTAATCTAAAGAGTATATTCATGCAAGCGATGTCCTTTCCAATTTGTAAAGCTGATTAAAGACGATGTTAGGGAAAAAAACCTTGAGAGAACACCTTTATACTCTATCATTAACAGATTTCTTTAGAAAAAGGAAAACCATCGTTAAGCAAATGAAAACTTGCCAAATGTGACCTGTCCACAAACATGAATAGCCACTATGAGCAGGAAAACGTGGTCGTTGATTCTATCGGGGCAACCTTTCCCTTGACCGTTGTGAAAACTCTCACCTGTAGAACTACATCCGTTTATCTGCTTCCCTGGTAGCTGCAATAATTAAAATTTTAAATGCAATTTCAGCTGCCATTTTCTACCTTCGTGAATCGTGTCTATCTTTTATCCTTTTCATAGTACTCTATGTAACCAGTCGTTTATCTTATTGTAACACTCTGCGCACTAATAGCGGTTCCGTCTTGATTGTGATGAAAAGATTTTAAAAAAAATCAAAGATACAAAATATTTTTTGCGTATATAGAATTTTGAACTTAAACTAAACCCTTCCTTACATGATATTTAGATTTGGTAACCGTTTCAAGCCTATAGATTTGCACAAATTTCCTTTTGATTACTTCAGACCAAATATCTTAGATAAAATGGAATTCAACCGAAGAACTGTTAAGCGTATCTCTTGAAGTATTCTGTCGTTATCCGTGTCGTTCCCCAGGGAAGACCTGCAGTTAAACTTACAGGTATTATCTTCGAAGTACTAGAGGAATGGGCGAGCTATTTTGTTTTTCAGATCAGATTATGTCAGCCCAGGGGCCAACAGATTAGGTTTCAGACAACAGGTAATGTTATATAAATATGGTGGGCAAAACCTAGATTACAGGACAGGAATATTGATTCTACACTAGCAAACATATACACCCACAGTAACAATTGATAAGAACAAGTAAACAGATATTTGCAAGTAAAACACTTGATAATATAGAATCAATTAATAACAAAAAAGTATATATGAGCTTGAAAATATAAACCAATCATTATAATTAAAAAAATAGCTATTGAACAGAACTTTTTAAAAATTTTAATTAAAAATATTTATTAAAAATAAATTCACCCCCAGGAACGGGATAATGTTATTAAGGCTACTGAAGGAGAAACAGAATGCAGAACGGAAAAGCCAGTCCTAAACAAGAAACAAGGGATGAAGTCCTACTCTTAATCGGGGAAGTGTGTGAACGATAGGTGAAACCTTCTACTTCTCTTGCAAAAGAAAAGTAGTAACCTACACGTAAGCGTTTAGGCGCTGTCTTTAGAAATATAAACTTGTTAAGGGTGTCTCTTTTTTTGACATCACTGTTATGATAAACAGGAATAACCATGATGATAAAGAATCATTTTCTTGCGATTTTGTCAATTTGGGTCAATATAATTTGGGTTAATATAATCCTGTAAATAGAAATGAAATATATTTAAATCCAGTAAAACAAATGATTAATTTAAATACTAAGAAAGTATTTTAACAGAGGACTGAACGTTCGACACTGTAATCTAAAAACGCATGGGATAACCAAAAAGTAAAAAGAAACATAAACAGTTACTTAGAAACAAAAAATATATATTAAACTGTTACGTGATACCATACGTCTTAGAAAACATTGACACCCACATGATAGATATAAAACTATGAGAGACAGAGAAAAACTGCGCAAAAACTACCTTAAACCGTTTTGTCTAACGGTTTAGTAGAACAGGGTTTTATTGTCTTAAATATATTTTCATCTACGATGAGATTATCCAGCACTGGCCATTTAAAAACGAGAACCGATATTACGTAAGTGTTCATTCCACTTTTTATTGTTTCCAAAGAAAATTTCAAGATTCTTAATATTTTAAAATGACAAAATTTATTATAAGGTATTTTTAAACCGATAGTGTAATAGCTTACATTCATTTCCACCAGGCTTCTAAGGCTTCTAAGGCTTCAAAGGCTTCAAAGGCTTCTAACGCTCTTAACATGGATCTACTTAGGCCTTCCAATATATCACCACTGTTCTATATGTCATTTATTATGTCTACTGATCTTCAAAATGTTGATATCCTCTGCCAGCATCTATAACATCCTTCTATCTTGTCCTGCTGATTTGTTCTTGTACAATATGTATTATGTAATAAATAATATGGGATAAATAAAAAAAATTTAAAAAATACTTACGATTCGGGATATTTGGGAGAAATCTAGTCTTTCCTAGAAAACCCTTAGCGATTTTAGAAGCATCATGAGACGAAAGTGGAAGTATTTCTTTACTTAAAAGTCATGATGTAAAAAGAGTTTTTGGGTGAAAAGTGGCAGAAGGGAAAAGGGCTGAGAGAGCCACGGGTAATAATTCATTTCATACTCGCTCATTTACTCTTTCCTCTCCTTTTGAATGAAAGAACATAGACACAGAGTCAAAAACCATTTCTTCGGTCTGTCTAAAAAAACAAAGAAACAAAAAACAACAAAAAACAGACGATAAACATTGGCTCTTTCACTCATTCTCTCTCTCTCCCTCTCTCTCTCTCTCTCGCCTAAAGTGTTTTCTTTCCTCAATGCAATCCGGCAGTACAAAGAAGAAAGTTACACATCGAAACCCTCTGATGGTTACATAAGTATATGTAATAAATTAATTGTTAATCTGGTTTTTGTAAAGGTAGAGGATAGGCAGTAGGAGTCAGGTATTTATTGGAGTGGTACAGAAAGCAAAAATTTTGTCCAGCATCTTACATAAGAATTCTTGAGGGCTGTTATATATATATATATATATATATATATATATATTGTGTGTGCGTGTGTGTGTGTGTGTGTCTGTGTGTGTGAGAGAGAGAGAGAGAGAGAGAGAGAGATTGTGCGTGTGTGTTGTGCGATTGATAATTATTTTGTCTAAATTACACAAAAATGAAAATAAACATTGACATCCCATTTTGAGAGGTATATTTACCAAAATTACACAAAAATATAAAAGAATATTTTTTTAACCCTCTAGGGCATTTCGTATCATATTTGATACAGTATTTCCCTATAAGGAAACATTTGGTATTTCCCTATAAGGAAACATTTGGTATTCATTGACTGAGCAATCAGTACTGCTTTCATTTGAAATTTATAAAATATTTCTCTTAAAAAATTTTTCAGGAAAATATTTCTCTCAAGGCTTGTTTTCATACTGTAT
The DNA here is from genome assembly GCA_037127315.1 of Ascarosepion bandense. NCBI lineage: Eukaryota > Metazoa > Mollusca > Cephalopoda > Sepiida > Sepiidae > Ascarosepion > Ascarosepion bandense. Next base: position 70,739 of record JBBBDQ010001766.1, on the reverse strand, counting down.
CAAATATAATACGAATGGCCCTAGAGGGTTAAAATAAAATCGTCATTGGTTTCAACAACGGCCTCCATATCTCATCTAGACGGTTTCAAAGATTAAGTTGGTAAATGTGGCCATAATCCTTGCATCATTGGTGTTACAAGTAGTTTTGTTGGTCTCTCGTCTAACTGCGGCCAACTTAAAATAATCAAGGGGGCTGCAGTCTGTGGAGTTAGGTAGCCAAATGTAAGGGGTATTACAATCGCAGAAATTGTCTGACAGACATGACTGTATTCTCCTGCTAGTGTGGCATGGTGCAGAATTCTTTTGGTAGAAAACAGCCACCTATTGTCTCAGGACAGCCCTACTACCTAATGCCACTCGATATAGGCCTCCGTATTGAATCTGAGACTCTCTACAATACATTCAGAAATTCTTTTCTTATCAGAAAGATAAAAGGAATGAATTTTTTTGTAAATTTTCTGCGTTGTATAAAATATATATTTGCCTTGTACGTATTTTATTTTTAGATGGCATTTTTTTAAATTTTCGATTTTTATATAACAGTTTTCATGTTCACATTTTTAGATAATTTCTGATAGTTTATTTAAGAATTTGCATTGGTCTGGGAAGGTGATTAGAGCTTTTTCCTCTTTCAGACAGAATTTATAATTTAGAGATTTACTGTTGTAGGCTTTTGCTGATTTTTTTTGTTTCTTGTCTCAGATATTTTTCGTCCAATTTGTATTTTGTTTTTAATTTACCACAAGATTTTACAAAGTATTGCGCTGCTCACGTATTCACAATTAGTAAATGATCTTTTGCGAGCATTGTTATCTTTCAAAGTTATTTGTGTGTAGTGTTCAGAGATGCTTTTCAATATATTTCTGTTGGAGAGAGTGGCTATATCAGCGGCTCTTAATATTCACTTCCGACTTCTTTTCTCAACAAGGGTTTGCACTCAGAAAACTGATTTTTTTCATTTTCTGAGTATTCTCTCTCAACTATGCATATAAGGAAACAATATTTGGAAGATGTCATAGACACCGCTTTTATACCAATTACCTTGCCGTGTCAAATTCCATTTAATTTGCCTTTCCTTTCCATACATGAAAGGAAATTCAGCAGGTCGCCATGATGATATTTGAATAATCCACTATATATCCATTAAACTAGTGCCTCTATATTGACTGATTATAAATTTTCACAAAAAACAATATGTTAACATTAACTTAAATAATTAGGTAGTAAGTTTATTTAAATATTTATGGGTAGATGTGAATATGTGACATCAAAAGCCAGTAAAATAGAATCGGTTATCTATTTATCTGTTTTTCTATCTAGCTATCTATCTATCTATCTATGATATTCTGTTCAAATAATTGTGATAGAGCGAAACCGATCTGTCTGCGGATGACTAGGCTCTAACACCTTGACTGAGCACTCTGGAAGAATGGTAGAATGGTATATCACACGCTAAACGTCTGCCTTCTTCTACCGAGCGCCCATAGCTCAGAGGTAGAATCGACGGATGTCAATTTAGTCGGGTTTCAATTCTGGGTAAAAGCAATCAGATGTCTAACCGTATTGATGAGCCGATCAGATCTGTCCGCGAATGACTACTATATATATATATATATATATATATATATATATTAGGGTTCCGCTTGAAACAGTGATGTATGGACTTATGTATTGAGTAATTTTTATTCCATTTTACATTTGCAATTTTACGACATATATCAGGAATATTTTAATAAAATATAAAAGAGATCGGTTATTATATAATAATGTTTATGCAGATGTTCTCTGAGGCATAAAAAATATTTCAAGGCTTACACAAATGAAAAGAATGAAAAAAAATCTAAACAATGTTTATGTGTGTATGTATCAATCTATCTATATATCTATCAATTGATCATATGAATATATCTTGAATATTTTACAAACATCATCTAGCTGCAACATACTTAAAAATTAAATCGTTATTTATTACATTTGACGGGATAATGATGCTAACAGTTCAGAAATAGTTAGTCAGAGTGACAGGTAGAAAACAGATAGATAGATAGATAGATAGATAGATGTACATGAACGGACCGAGGCAGATCGATTGATATGGACTGAGACAGATGAATTTAAAATTATGGTAGATTGATTGATAGATATGAACAGACACTCCTAGATTGGTATCGTACTGCAGAGAAAGATACAAGAATGTGTGGTTGATCACATTCGGGAGAGAATAATATTTTCATAATTCCTTATTCGTGCGCCTCTTCTGTTTACTCCAGTTAATTCGGTTTTAACTGATCAATGGCGTGTGATTGTATGTCAGTTTACACACACACACACACACACACACACATATATATATATATATATATATATATATATATATATATTGTCATCCGCAGACAGATCTGTTTCGCCGTATCACAGCTCATCAGTACGGTTAGACTCCGATTGCTTTTTTACCCAGGATTGAAACCCTACCGAAATAGCGTCAGTCGGCGACTCTACCACTGGGCTATGGGCGTTCGATGGAAGTAGGCAGACTTTTTAGCGCATATCATTATACACGCCCAATAGCTAGAGCGCTCTAATTCATTTCACTGAATGAACGATGCGTACATGCCAGATTATGGTTATCAAAGTCTACTGTTTTTCCAGAACGTTCTCATTAAGATTGAGATCTCTAGAGAAGAAAAATATAAAAACAGTTTCTACTTCTGTGATATATGCGTGAATCTTCAGAAATGAATTGAGTTCTTTCGGTGACCGGCGTGTGTATACGTTGCTTACATCCAACACGTTAATATTTCCCTTCTCTGATTCCATGCGCCTATGGCTTAGGGAGTAGGGACTTCGACTGACACCAAATCGGTCGAGTTTCGATCCCAGCCAGAAGATCCCAGCGAGAAGCAAGTGGATGTGTCTAGCCACACTGCTGAGCGGTGATACAGTAAAACAGGCTAGTATGTGGATGACTGATATAACAAATAAAATTTCAAATTCTACATACGTTGTACAGTTATTTCAGCGAGAAAAATATCGCTTCTTCAGCTACGATCAAAAACAAAATTCACATACCGGGAGGAGCCAAAACATATACTTAAAAAGGAAAAATGGGGGATTTAAGAAAGAAAAAAATTGTCGTTCAGACATAAATACAAATGGGCAGAGACAGAGATTTAAGACTCGATATTGGAAGAAGACTTTTAGTTTACAGCTGCATTAAAAAATCAAAAAATCATAACTTAACCGTCTCACAGGTATAGAAGTAGTTAAAGGAGAAATAAAACTGTTGTGGATTCCGGATGAAGAACCACCCAAAATAATAAACAACACAAACAGATATGGCGATAGAAAAGTAGGTTATATTGAACGTAATATACAAACTATACAGAGCTAGTCTGGTTTCTGGGTACCTTTGGTATCTGTCGGAACTTTTCGATAATTCTAACGGATTTCTACAATTACTCTCCACTGTAAACTGCAACTAAAACTATGATTCCAGATCCGACTAACTGCTGTTCTCTCGATATATGTACACTCACTCGAGTTCATTATTATATTACAAAAAGGGGTAGATCCCACAACACCCACTTACTTCTTTTTTGGGAGGAGTTAATATTTTTTCCGTTTGTTTTACCATTTCATTCTCAACGATTCTTTCTATGGCATGATTATATGTATACTCAGTCGAGTCCATTATTATATACAAAAAATGGGAGATCCCACAACAAAGACATTAAGATTTTTTTCGGTATTCATGAGGACGAATGCTTGCTTCAGATAGTGAAAAGTAAGGTAAGTAATATAAAAAAGGGAAAAAAAAGGAAACAGGAGGAAAGTAGAGAAAGGGGACAATATATTATATATTTAGCTTTTTAAAAATTATAAAAAATATTGTTTAAAATAAATATAACCGGATTATTGTAGTAGATTTAAAATCTACTAATAGAATAAAAATAAAAAAGGGTAATAATACAGTAGGTCTAAAATGAGGACAAATAGATCATATTGAGCCCTCCAGCAGGGTCATTGATTGAGCCCTCCAGCAGGGTCATTTTTAATACTAAGAGGATTTGGTTTTGAGACATTTTCGTACATGGTTTTCATTTTGGAATTTAATATATATATATATATATATATATATATATATATATATGACGGATTGATTAAACACAAGACTTTCCCGCTGTATGTTGCCATTACTCTTTACTGTAAACTGGTTGCCAGTCAAAGCTCTAGAACTCAATCTGTCCTGTTATCTAACCCAAAGCTGGAGCGAGAATTGAGGGATTCATACATTTTCCCAGGGTTAATTGTGCGTATGTGAATGCAATGAATTCAATTGTAATTCGAACTCAGCTCTCCTATCTCTCGTTCCGAGCAGATATCCACTGCACCACAATTATTATTTTATTTTTAAAAAATGATGTCATCCAGTAGTGAATTTATATATATATATATATATATATATATATATATGTGTGTGTGTGTGTGTGTGTGTGTGTGTGTGTCTGTGTTTATGTGTATGTATACATATATTCTCTATGATAATAAAGGCCGTTTTATATATATATATACATATATATATATATATATATATATATATATATATATATATATATATAATTCTCTCAAATATCTCCTGTCATTTTTGACGGCAGATCTATACACGTATTTCATAATGAGGGATGCTATTTTTAGCTTTTAATTATTTAATTTAATTTAATTTAAAGTAAAACTTGAACATGGAAATTGCAAAGTTAAATCTGAAAAATAAATTATGAGTTGCATTAAAATTCAAGCCATGTTATAGACGTAGGAAACTATGTATATTAATTAAATGTATTAATATGTACTTAATAAATATTAATATATACTTAATATTACTTTTAGCACTGTTCTGTTAACAGTAGAAAATCATATATGTGCGTATATTGATATATTTATATCTCTCTATATATATATTTGTGTGTGTGTGTGTGTGTGTGTGTGTGTGTGTGTGTGTGTGTGTGTGTGTGTGTGTGTGTGTGTGCGCGCCCCCGTGCATTTATGTACGTATGTATATATCTATAAAATACGATATAGAATCCTGGTAAAATCCGAAGAAATATGTAAAATGGAAAACGGTTTTATTGAAACTTGATTTGATTACAGGTTCCATCTTTTTAGGCTTCATTAGATTCAGAAAATGAAAGAAAAACATGTTTGTCTGTGTATTGGTGCGTATGTTTAAATACTAAATCATTCGTACTTTTTCCAGTAAGCTAGTGTTTCTCGTGAAGAAAGACACTCATCCATATACGTTTTGCTAGAATTTTTTGCTTCGATAAATAATAAATACCCTAGAGAGTTACAAAATCCTTTTCCTCCGTTTTGTTTGACCGCACTCTAGAACAACACCAACACTAGGCTTGGTATTGCTGCTGTGGTTCCATAACAAGGTTGTTTTATTGAATTATTATGTAACTTCAGTTCTTTTATATTGCTGTGAATCCTGGACAATTTCTGTCACTGATCAAGAAGAGACCTGAAATGTGCTCCTCCAGAAATTTATTCAGAATAGCCTGGATGAATATGTAAATAACTACGAATTAGAGGAACTGAAAAAAACAAACACTTATAACCACAAAGGGACATTTGAAATTCCTAGGGCACATAATGAGGAAAGATATCTTATAACATTTGACACTCACAGGGCATATAAAAGGCAAGTGGGATAGAGGAAAGCAGCACACAAGCTCTTGGTAGAATATGGATTAGGAATGCTAGCAAAAACAAACTGCACTACAAAAGAACGAGAAAATACAGGAAATTGTAGCGAACCATGGTCGCCCATGTCCTGAAGAGAGATGGCAACTAGAAAACGAAGATTAAGATAAATTACCAGCACGTAGACTTACGGATTTTTTTAAATTAGAAAGTGATTTATTGCGCTCTCTGCTGGCTTGAATTCTAGTTAATATCCCCAATATATGCTATCAGTCAGTTTAGGTGCCATACGTGATACACGCTTGGGCGATCATATCTCGAAAGAGACATGACTGAGTGGACAGAAGATTATCCCGCAGTAGGTTGCCATTGCTTTCTGCAGTAGACTGGTTGCCGACCAAGGCTATAGAACCCAATCTGTCTTGCTATTTAACCCATAACTGGAAAGAAGGGTATTTGCGCGTAAGTGAATACAATGGATTCAGCTGGAATTCGAACTCGGCTCCCCGGTTTCTAGTTCCGAGCCGATATCCACTGTACCACAACGCACATCCTTAGCATATGCTATCATCATGTCCAATTAGTAAAATGATTTTATTAAGATGCCCAATTAGCAAGAGATTTTAATGAACATGTCTTATTAATTAATCATTTCAGAGAAAGTTTGCTATTACATTTTTACAGAATATGTTCAGTGACTAAATACAATCGCTTACTCGAGAAGAACTATATATTCATTAAGTTTATACCAATGTGGCCTATACCACAGCTGGGAAGCATACAGGGACTCACGATTAACTAGTAACTGTTTGCAAAATTAAGCACACCAGTTATTTGTAGAATCATTTAAGCGATGACACGAAAGCTTTTCTCGGTGTAATCACGTGATGACGGAAATTACGAACTGTATGTTGCGTGACTTGTCTTCTAAAAATCGATTTAGGCAGGCGATTCGAAAAATTGAAGAGTTATTTAAAAGAACAGCATTATATTGTCATGAATAACGATTTCATGACAGACGAAACGTAGAAGCAGATTTTCATTTATCACGCCATTCCATTTGGAAAGTCTGATATTAGAAATACCTTTATTTCGGAGTGACTAAAATTCAGTAAAAGTTGCATTATGAAAAGTAAAATGAACAGACAGAACCCTCACTGTGTTGTACTAGTCTTATCAGAATCGTGACCTATTTAAGAAACAGTGCGAAATTATATACACCTGCGAAAGAAAAGAATAGACGAAAAACATTCTTACAAAGGTTTTTGAAAACTTCTGAAAGAAACTTGGAAAGTTACTCAGATATACAAATTTTTTGTCTATGTGATAGCAAGCTCTTCTGTACATAAAATGAGTCTATTTTTTCTGATTTTACCTCTCAGAAATTTTTTTTATATTAACATTCACCTAATGCAAAACTCGAGAGCTTCTCAAGGTTGATTGGTTGGTTAATATATTTTAGTGGCATATTAAACCTTATGCATGGTTGAATACAGTTTTTGGGCTTCAACTAAAAATACTTTGAATGCAATTGTAAGCCTTCAACTACTGATAAATATGTATTGTTAAGTATTTTTGTAGAAATTTTGTTGATTGATTATTTTATTATAAATATGTATCGATGGCAATTTATTTAATAAAAGTGTATTGCTGCTATTTTTCTATAAAAATATATTCATATCTTTATACTGTTTGTTTTTGTCTGGAGTCACACCATTAAACCAAAACTGCGGCCCTAAGAAGTGCTGCCACTCATGGTCAGGGTGGAATTTGGAACAAAAAGAATTAAAAGAGTGTTCAACGCTTTCTAGAACTTTCAGTTTTCTGTCGGATGTAGTTTATTGTCGTACACAGTACAATCAATTCAAGATAGAGAGCTATCGCGAAAATATTTATAGTAAGAAATTGGGGAATATAAATGAAAAAGGGGTGCTGCAAAATGTAGAGTAACAATCGACCTTTCAGTTCAAGAGTTTACGACTATAGTCTTCAGGGAAACACCCACACAGAAACCTGTTCTACAAAGTGGCAATGTTTGGAAAATTTGTCTGTGTAGAACATTCTTAAATTCTTAATACGGGAGTATAGAGTTGATTCGTTTCCGTGAAAGTTACATAGCGATTATTAGCTGTAAATGTATGCAACTCAAAAATGGAGAAAATCTGAACATTTTCCACGGATTTTTTTATTAATCATTTCACGCAAATGCAAGACTATCATGCCGCAAAGGCATATGGTGTTACTGGGAGGGAGAGAAAGTCAGAAGATTTTAGGATAAGAAACCAGAAATCTAATCCTAGGCAGGAAAAAAAGGGATTAACTTCTAATCCTGTTCAAAAGACTTAAAACTATTGTCAACAGAACGATCGCCGAACCTTATTGACAGAAATTAAATGCAATTTCTGAGTTTCGGCGGAGACGTTAGAACTCAGAGCACGTGCGATTTCAGGTAAATGTATTCAAGTAGGCACTGTTAATTATGCAATCGACGTTACATAGTGAATTTTATCGACACATTAAATTTCAATAGAATTTTACTATCCTAAAATTAAAAAGGCGAATTAAAACAGAAGTAGTATTTATAATTTTTAAAAATTTTAATCACTGTGGAAGAAATTTTCTCATAATATATATATATATATATATATATATATATATATATATATATATATTCATTTTTAATCGAGTTATTTCGATACCCAGATTTCTACCATGAAGACACCACTCATGGTAGAAACCTGGGTAGCAAAATAACTCGTTTAAAAATAGAAAATATTCAAAGGTTCCACAATATAATTGTATCGAACACTTTTTAATAAAAATGTGTACTGGTCTAACCCTACTAGGACCAAAAACTAAGCATTAAACAATCAATCAATAATATATATATATATATATATATATATATATATATATATATATATATATATATAATTGTAAACTTATCACTATACTCGTTTCGAAAAACCCTCCGAGTATATACGCGGAAGGAAAAAATGGATATAAAAAAAGAAAGAGCTAAGCACGTGCGTGAACATCAGTCAAAGTAGGTGGCCCAAAGAAAAAAAACCAAGACGAGTCATCTATATATATATATCTATATACATATATATAAAACAATACAAGTAAATTTCTGTCACTTCGCTAATTGATATTATTATACCGATTCCAGAACGATTTCTTGAACTGAAAGGTCGATTTCATATTTTTTACATAATTAATCTCAATACATAAAGATAATGTGACTATTTATATATATCTTCAACTGGTCAATAATTTCGTTTTCTTATCTGATTTGGTATCTGCAATAATCCATTTGCAGCCTGATCCGATTCTCGTAATATTAAAGCTTGACAGAAAGTCTCAAGTTATGGTTTCACGGTATTTAACCCCGTATACATCCAGTGAATAATATCTAAGAACACTGACACTAGATGGAAAACAACATAATTTCTTTGTACAAGGCATGTACCAAGTGTACACTTTGTCTTTCAAACGTATCGAGGCCCTAAGAATCACGGTTATTAGTTATTGGTAGGACAGTCGTTGCTATAGCGAAGCTTGACTCTGGCCAACCAATCTGTATTAGTATGAACTCTGTCATACATTAGCGTGATAATCGATTTCGCTTTGGATGCCCCATAGCTGTTCAGGTATGCGTTCACCATTGGGTTTGGTATTTATAAAGCCTTGGGGGGTTGATGTATGTCGGATCGTGCACCAATGGGAGCCTCTTGGGGTGTTCGGGTCGGGCGGAGGTGCCCATCGTGTATAGGTAGATTAATGCCTAAATATTATTGTATACATATGTATGTGTATGTGTATATGAGTGTGCCTATAGAGACAGATATATATGCGTGGATGTATATATGCGTATGTATGCGTGCACATGTGTGTATGTATGCACTTGCGTATGTTTGTGCGTGTATGTGTGTGCGCATGTGTATGTGCATGTATGCCTATGTGTGTATTTTTGCGCATGCATGAGTGCATGTGCATATGGGCGCGCGTCTGTCTCCCATACTGGTCAAGTATACCGATATCCGCATCACTTACGTACGTGTATTCCCTTTACTTTTTGGGTTATGTATGTATATCTGGAACGGGTGTACGTATGCTCATGTGCGTATATATGTGTATGCACGTATAGATAGATATGTATGCCTATGCGTGCGTGAATATGTGTGCATAGGTTTCTTCACGTATATATGTATGTATGTGTGCTGTATATATACATGTATGAACATTTGATAGTAAGACAGATGTTGTATCAGGTCGCCCGCCTTTCGATCGTCTAACAAACTGTAGTAACTAACATATGAATTCAAAATATTTTAGACTCCCCTATGAACAGCTGTTCAGAGCTATTTGCTGATGCTGTATATGAGTATATGTATATATGTGTGTATGTGTGCATGTATGTGCGCACACGCGTGCGAGTACGTGTATATGTGCATACGTGTATGTGTATGTGGGTGTATGCCTATATATGTATGTGTGTGTGTGTGTGTATATATATATATGTATATATATATGTGGGTATGTATATGCGTGTGTATGTGTGTATGTATGTGTGTGTGTATATATATATATATATATATATATATATATATATATATGTACGTGTGTGCGTATTCCAACCGCTGGACATGTATCCACGTGTATACGTGTGCGTACTCAAGTTAGGACCCCGGTTCGATGTTTTCTTTTCACTCGTTGACCTGGCTAACGAGTATCAATTTCATGAACATCGCCTTATCTATCCTGTTCATCTGAAGATTTATATGTCACGGCCGTGGCGTGTGTATGTGTGTCTGTGTGTGCATAATCAGTGTTAAACACATACAAGTTTTTATAATGTTATTATATTATAATTTTAGCAACAAGAACAAAGTAAATATAAGTATTAATTACTAATAATGACCTGACTTCAATCTTAATAACAAAATCCACCAAAATTAACCTTAAGCCCGCCCGCATATTTTCCAAATGAGAAGTTGCTTTACTCTGATTGGTCCACATTGTATATACAATAATACCTCCCTGATTAAAGGGGACATGCTCGTTTTCAGACTCTTAGACCATTCATTTAAGAACTATCACATCACTTGACAAGATACAAAAGTGTCGAAACAGAATAGCTACTTTTGTAGTGATATTGTAACATATCCATGTTATAATTTATGAATAAATAATATATATATATATATATATATATATATATATATATATATATATATACAAAATCAAATTGGCTGCAAGCAGTAGAACAATAGGGACGCCAGGAATTGCTGGGTGTGGAATAGTTAGAAAGGAACATTGCTAAATACAGGGAACAGGGGAAGAGTAATCAGGTTCGCTGATTGATATTGCATTTAATTTTTTTGCAGATTAAAGTTGGCTGGAAAACATATAAACAAAAGCCAGAAGTGCGAGAAATCGAAAAAGAAATTGTTAGCATTATACTCAGTTAAATATTAACATTGGGTTTAATCCTCTGTGGAATTTACCTTACCAAGTATTCTACTTATATATATATATATATATATATATATATATATATATATATACGCAATAGGAAGCATTTAAATAATTTACATTTAAATTCAATCAAAAATATGTCGGTTTATTTGGTTGTGATTACCCACTTTCAATTAAGATGGTCATTCAAATTAAAATTAGCGATAAGTTGTTCATGTATGCTTTCGCTCAAGTAAATTTATTATGTTCTGGTTTTGCAGTATTTTCGAAAGTACTTGACTAAATAAAAAACAGAATCATTGAACATTGGAGAACATTTTATACACAATTATGAGTTGGATATACAATAAATTATTTAAAAATTAGAAATATGCAATAACATTTCATTGACTGGACTTTTCGATTGAATTCAACACTGAATTTTTGTTAGTAACACTTGTTTCTTTTACTTTTTCTTAAACGCGAATAAGTTCTCAATTTTATGTTCTAACATGAATATATAAAGCATCAGATATAATTGTTTGCGAGTTTTGATGGTGCGAAGCGTTTTTTATTCTGTCTGGATTATCTAGGTGTTAAACGTTTTTATTCATTGCGTAGGTAGGTGTTTGCCTTTTAAAATCTCTTTTCTTTCCGTGTTTTGGATATACTTTGTGTCTAAGTTATTAGACTTTTGTCAAGTTATTGGGTTCTTTAGTATATATATACTAAGTATATATATATACTATATATATATATACTTTAGTATATATATATATATATATATATATATATATATACATATATATATGTAGAATCCTTGGTACTTGGTAAGGTAAATTCTACAGGATATTAAATCCAAAGAGAACTCAAATGAAGAACGAAAGTTGGATGTTGTTATAAACCCATAGGTAATTATTATATTTTGCGGGTATTTTATCACCGCTTTTCATACCAAATTCATACAACAATAAATGAGTCAAATTTATCCAGAAAAATCAATTGAAATAGAAAAAGAAAAAAAAGGAATAAAAAGAAAACAGAGAAAAAAGAAGAAAATTCCATTTCCCTTATTCTTTTCTTCTCCTTTTCTTTTTCTTTTTTCTTTTTTTCCTTCTTTTTTTTCTTGTTTCTATTTTGATTGACTTTTTCGGGATAAATTTGACCCATTCATTGTTGTATGAATTCACTCTGACGAGCGGTGATAAGAGAGACGCTAAATATATCATATTACCTATGGTTTTATAACAACATTCAACTTCTGTTCTTGATTATATATATATATATATATATATATATATATAAGAAACAGATATATATTTTTATATATCACGAACAAAAATTGTAAACAACGTAGAAAACGTTTGTAATTTTACTTGTGATGCTTTTCATCCGTTAGGCATTTTATCACTCTGGCTTTCTTGGCGTTGTTGTCTAGACTGCAATAAATTATTTAAAAATTCTGAAACAGCCAGCGTCTCTCGTTCATGCGCATGTGTAATCCCAACAACGTCAACAAACTCAGTCGGATGAAATTCTAGCGGATGAAACGCGTCACACATTCACTTTTTTCCTTTTTTTATTACAATTTTTCCGAACACACATCTATCTATATATTATTGAATTAGATACAATAATGTTCAATAGGCATCAATCTTGACTCAGAGTTGGTCATTTTTTTCAATAACTCATCAGGTAAAAATGTTTGCATTGATTACAGGCACTTTATATTATCTACTCACCCTGTGGATTTTGAATAACCCCCAAACATTGAACTTTCTTTCTATTTTTAAAAGTTTTTTTAACTATATATTGCAAAATAAATTAACCACATTTTACTGTCTGATGATGGTGCTTTAACACCGAAACTTTATAGCTATCAAGTTGCAGTATGCCATAATTGTAATAATAATAATATTTACCATATATATATATATATATATATATATATATATATATAGAGAGAGAGAGAGAGAGAGAGAGAGAAAGAAAAAGAGAAAAATTAGGGAAAGCGTAAGAGAGATAAATGAAAGCCTAATGACACGTGCGAATCAATTTGAACAGATAGCCGGCTATAATAATAAAATGTATCTTTCAAGATCTTCAAACACATTCTAAATACAAGGGCTTTGAAAACAAAATCTCAAAAAAGTGGACACCAACAATTTCAGTTTGAGTTATATCCTTCGGAATGGTTAGAAAAGGTTCAGATAGAATCATTGAAGAGATTCTTGGGAGGCCAGGGCATAAATAAATACAAACCATTGTACTTACAAATACAGCACGCGCCTTACCAAAGTCTTTATCTATGCAAAATATTTGTGATCTTATCTTGTTATTTTTTCTCAAAGAATGCTCAGTAGAAAATGTCATGATGCCATCTATGAAATTAGCTTTCTGGTTGGGACCCGGAAAAAAATTAGTATGCACCAGAAATCAAAGGGAATAAAATAATAATAATGATAGTCATAATGAAACCAAAGAAGTTACAAAAAGAGGATGACACTAAATATTAAGCCTGTAGTGCGTGCGTGTGTGCGTATATATATATATATATATATATATATATATATATATATATATATATATATATGTTCGGGATCACCCCTTTTTGCACATAAGAATGGACTCACCTAATGTGTACAATACTATAACAGAGAACGGCAGAGTAGTCAGTAAGGTGTTAGTTTGTCAGTATGAATTTGGAGTGTTTTTGGATATAGACTTATTTCTTCACTGCCAGACTGTATATATTGTTTCTACTAATAGTATTCTTAGTATTGCTGAATTCACTAACCCATGTTCCAGTTACATTTTCTATCTCCATATCTGCTTTTGTTATTTTTTGTGTGGTTTCTCAACAAGAATCCACAACACACACATACACACACACACACACACACACACACACATATATATATATATATATAATACGATTAGTAAATGAATAAAATATTCAGTAGAAAACTTTCCAAACTTTCGTTAATGTCTTGAAAGCTTTATCTTTAACTGACAGGTTCAACCAAACTGAGGCTCATAACTTTCAAATTAGTCAGCAGGTTTCATTTTATCAGTTCCCACTTCAATTGTCTAATATCCATCCAGCCCCTGGCTGTTCTTAAACATTCTTCCTGTCCTGGTTTCTGTCGTCACTTGCTTTTCATTTTTAAAAAGACTTCCATGAGTTAAAGTTCGTCTTTATTCACAACTACGTTAATCTCTTTTACTGTAGGCTACTACAGCATTTTATATAATTTAAGATCATCCAATCGGAGCGTCTGTCAGAATAAGCTGGAAACTTGGAGATCATCCATCAGATAGAGGTCGTTAGTTACTAGATATTGTTCCGTGTAAAAAGAAAAACCGTATTTCCAATCAGAAGATAAGAATATATTTAAGAGTATAAGAATAAAAATACAATTTTTAAAAGGAGGCCATTACGGCGCAGACACCCATGAGAACGGCTGTAAAGAAACCGTTAGATAGATTATATGCTGAGTCTGTTCATGAGAGCTATTTGGATTCTGTGACAAATTGCACACACACACACACACACACACACACACACACACATGTATACAGCATGCGATGGGTAAATTGTTGCAATACTATACTTCTAATTTCGCGCATGCGCGTTTTTTATGTTGTGTCAACTCAACTACACAAGTAGGGTGAGTTTGTCACCGTTTGTGGACAAAAGAGTACCATGACGCAATTTCTTCTGCCAAGAATTAGAAAACGCCATACTGTACTGTTTAACATTCCCCCAGATACTCCAATACAAATATTTAAGAGTGTTTGGGTGTCAATTTGAGGACAGTGCAGACGATTCGAAAAGACTTGGATGAGTCTAAGGGTGATTAAGAATGTGTTTGGAATGATCACTACCGATAGTAACGTTATCCCTCTATTCATATTTCCACAGGGCGTCGGATTCAACACGGAGGCATACATCAAATGCCTTGAGGAGCTAGGCATATCTTAGATTAAGTGACTGGCTGCTTGAAGATCCTAGATCTGGTTAACGTATTCTCTGCCTTGCAATACAAGCAGAAAAATGGTTGTTTGAGACCAAAAAAGTTTAGAATATCAAAGAGGACTTAGAGGCAAGGATTATGGCTGCATTCACAAACTTAAACATGGAAACCTTCCAGAAGAGAAACAGTAGATTCCGAAATCGTGTAGAGGCCGTGGTTGAAGCCAATGACCAATTATTCATTAATATTTCAATATTCTTTGTGTAATTTTGTTAAATATATCTGTTAAAACGAGATTTCAGTCTTAGTTTTGTATTTGCATAATTTAGACGACAATTTACCAATCGCAATATGTAGGTAGGAACTAAAAAAGAATGGCATATGCACAACATAATATAAATGAACAGAAGTAAATAAAAATAAGGAGTAAAGAAAAATAAGGTAAAAAATAAATGGGCAAGGTTATAATTTACAGTAGAAATTAATCTCGGTCAACATATTTCAACAGCTATTTATTTATATGCCTACATTTAACTGTCAATTCATTTCTCTTGTTTAATAAGTTAGGATTATTTAAGTGTTTTAGAAACATTTTTCTACGAGATATAAATGTTTTACCATTGTAAGATTTAATTTTTCCTACAATATCCCACATAATGATACCGAAATCGTTTGGAGGACGTGGTTGAAGCCAATGGTGATTTTATTGATTAAATAATTCTTTAGTATTTCAAAATATTTATGTGTAATTTTGGTAAATATATCTGTTCAAATGAGATTTCAGTGTTATTTTGCTTTGGAATATTCTATAGTTCTTATTTATTATCTGTTTCGGCCAAACAAAGCAACAAAGCCACTGGGAGGCAAGGGCTTACGTAGTGTGAAAGAATATCAGAAAAATAAAAAGTTTACACGAACATCTTCCCTCCAATATTGTTCTATATATATATATATATATATATATATATATATATATATATATATATATGTTTGTATAACCTTATCTTATATATATATATTAGACATGTCACATTAAATAAATTGCAAACATTGTGTCTCCTAATTTTAAGAAACTCCGTTCATACTCACGGATAATTGAAAGATGTCAAAAATGAGCTGTAAGGTTGACAGATGTTATTATCATTCGGCACCGGATGAGAATATTTGAAAGAGTCCGCCAGTCAATGATTCAACTGGTTCATGCGTGTGAGAAGCATACACTGACCCAAGCGCTAGTCATTTTCAGTTCGTGGACAGCAACCAAACGAGAGGGTTCTTTCTGTTCGCCCGAGCATTTAGGTCTAGGTTATATCAGCCTCTCACAGCAGATTATAGCACATTATATTGTTTCTACTTGAGACATAGATGAATGTACCCCGTTTAAATCTTGTGTCCTAAAAGTAGCTTCTCCAGGCCAGAAGTATCTTCAAATTATACGTAAAACCTTTCCTTTAATTCCGCCTTATACGTTGCTTTGCAGTAAATACATGTAATATATATTTCTCCATATACTTGTATATATATATGTATATGCATAGCTTTGTTTTTTTTATGCATAAGTGCTATAAAATTCTCTCTGAAAACAAAATAAGTTTGTCATTCTTTTTCTTTTCACCCGTTCCCTACCGTTCTTTCAGTGAGTATTGGTGTTGTTATATACAGTACTGTGCAAAAGTATTAGAACAAGAACTATTTTATCTTTTATGAGACATCAAAATAAAGTTTAAAATCACCCCTGTCCTAACACTTTTGCACACTACCGTTAGTGTGTAAAAGTGTTAGGACAGGGGTGATTTTTCTAAAAACCTCACTGAAATTCAAATACAGGGTGAAAAGCCAAGTAAATTGTTAATAAATATTGATTATTTAAAACTAGGTGTAAAAGAAATGTATTAAAAACAAGTTATATTTAATTCTTTTCTATTTTCTATTAAACAAGTTATTTTGAAACTACTCATTATTCTATTATCCTTGGATATGACTGGCTTTTTTCTTATTCCCCCCCCCTCTCGAATTGATAAACCTAATCTTTCCTCGCAAGACACACTTTGGGAACAAATACACGCTGATTGGCAAGAAATGCCATTAAGTACATTAAATAAGCTTGTGATGTCAATGCCTGACAGAATGAAGGCTGTGATCAAAAGGCTATTATATTAAATATTAAATTTATTTTGTAACAAGTATTTTTTCTTGTTAAAGCATTTGTTGAGTAAATCAAATAAAATTACTTTAATTAAATTATTTATTTTCTGTCAATATACCTCATAAAAGATCATATATTTCTTGTCTTAATACTTTGTCACAGTACTGTATATAAGCGTGATTTACTTCCATCAAAGGGAGATAAGCGTCTTCTGTATCCGAAAAAATACTCCCACTCCTAAGCAGCTTTCGAAGCCTGCAACGACGAGTCACTTTCACCTTGAGCTTTTTTTAAATATGGGAACACAGTATATAAAACTACAATATAAACAAGAATATGCAGGCAATGTATATAAATAATTACTCGACGATTGAAATAATGTCTATTCAATAGAACAAAATGTTCTTCATTTAATAGAATAATGAAAAGGTTCATATGAAATGAATATGAGCTGCAAAAATGAAACTTTAATATATAAAAATGGCTGTTTAATTGAATAGTGCCCGAGTTAGGTTTGAATTTGCAAATTTAATGCAGCCTTAGGGGATAGAGCGTCGAGTGTATCTCTATTTAGTCAAATATTATCCATAAAAGCTGCTTTCAGCTCGTCCTTATGTTATATATTGCCGTACGACGACAAAACAACAAACACGCATATATAAAAAATATAAGGTTATATTTTTATTAATAACGACGAACCGTGTGGAATAGAGAACGGAAGGGTGAGAGGCACATAGAAGGGTTGACGGGAGTGTAGTTTTTGCCTGTGGTGTTTGTCTGCTTCCACTGGCCGTTCTCTGCTGGCGAATCCGTGTGTCGAGGTCTTTTTATAGTCTCTAGAACCGGAACTTTCCTTCTGGTTTTGCCTCGCCCACGCAACGCCCACGTAATTCTAAGAGACACCTGATCTGTTTGCCTCTGTAGCCATTTCCGCCGCTGTCGGAAATAAGGTCAAAACGACATCCGCTCCCTTCACCGACAGGAAAACACCATCGCTTGCATCACTTCCTCGGGTGGGGCCAGATTGTTATATTACACTTACAAGTTTTGTATTTGCGTTGCTAACGCGTGTATTAAAATTTTTAATAACTTTTCAGGATCTTGAACGGTTTTTCGTATTTGACTGAGATGAATTATGAATTAGCTAAGTCTAGCACTATTTCAAGTCAGTATTCAGGACATGGTGTCACGTCGTCTCGAAAAGATTTGTAGATATTAGTCCTTTGGCTTTCTGATATGACTGGTAGACTGTGCGTGTGTATTTAAAGCATCAATACCACGGGTCAGGGTGTCTGCATTTTTTTTAAAAATTAGGTTTCCACTGAACGTGGGTTTACTGCGCCAATAGTAGAGACGTCAACTGCCAAACACAAATGCTTGCTTGAAACAATATGATACAATCTAACCGCATGGGACAATACTAATTTAATTGTGTGAAATATCCTGCAATACCGAAAAATATCTCTGGAATAATGACATGAGTTAATGATATAAAATTCGGATAAAGCCATGTGAACACATAAAAAATGTTTGGATCAACTATCTTCAAATTTACGTCCAGTGGTATGGAGTTAAGTAGCAAATTTAATTGGGTCAAAATGGCCGGTCTTACTAGAACGGGTTACACGGCAACGGTGGAAGAAAAAG
This sequence comes from Ascarosepion bandense, assembly GCA_037127315.1. Lineage (NCBI taxonomy): Eukaryota > Metazoa > Mollusca > Cephalopoda > Sepiida > Sepiidae > Ascarosepion > Ascarosepion bandense. Next base: position 51,806 of record JBBBDQ010001766.1, on the reverse strand, counting down.
ATGAACTACCGGTGCATGGTCTTATCAGAAGAGCAATAAAATAAAACTCAGCTTGGTGATGGAGGGGTGGAGAAAGACGTCGGCCATGTTGAAAATATATCTACATTCAATTCCATAAATTATATGGAACCATTTTTTATAAAATGTATATGTTGAGTCGGACCGCAACACGATGCCAGGACGCTTGTTCGTCTGTGCGATGCAGCAGGAATATTTGCTCATTTTTCACTAGTTTTTGTTTTTTACTTTTCATTGCTCTTTACTGTAACGCGCCAGGATGTGCGTTGTGGTGCATTGGATATCGGCTCGGAACAAGAAATTGGGGAGCCGAGTTCAAATTCCAGCTGAATTCATTGCATTCACTTACGAGCAAATACACTTGGGAAAGGTATTAATCCGTCTATTCCTTCCAGTTATGGGTTAAATAACAGGACAGATTGGGTTCTATAGCCTTGGTCGGCAACCAGTCTACCGCAGAAAGCAATGGCAACCTACTGCGGGATAATCTTCTGCCCAGTCAGTCATGTCTCTTTTGAGACATGATCGCCCAAGCGTGTATAACGTATGGCACTTAACTGACTGATACACATCAGAGTCACAACTATTACTATCCGGCGTTCAAGTGATTACAAAAATGAGTCAATTTGTCAGTACTACGTCTAAGAGCAGCATGTACAAATGACATATTTAGTAACAGAAAGTGTATATGGGGAAAGAAAACATTTCAACGTAGAAACATTGAAAATGCGACAAATAAATATGCTATTAAAATGAGCACAAAACAACGCTTAAAAATTCGTTTGTCAACAAGGAAACTTGTATTTAACTTTACTTCAGTCAAACTTAAAATAGAGGCAAAATGAAGTCAAAAGTAAACAAAATAATTTTTATATTCAACCCTTGCATGAAAACAAGGACGGAGAAAATATTTACACGTTAAATACGCTGGTTAAAATCTCTAAAAATTGTAATTACTTAGCTTTTTCGCATGCTTGACAAATACGAAATCTTGAAATTGTTAAGACCTTCCTCGAAAATAATATCGTTCTTTCTAGCTCCGATATTAACCGTGATGAAAGTAAAACTATATATGTTTTAAAATAATAATTCGTTAATTAACACGTTGTGAACAATCATTTATGTAGTCTTTATATATGAAAGGAGTGACAATAATTCTCACGTTATATGTATCGCTGTCCTTTTAATGAAATGACTCATAGCGACGTGGAAAACTTTCCGTGTGTTTTATCCATTTACCAGCAATATGCACAGTGAGTAATTAGCATTTCATATTTGCTCGTTTGTTCATATCGTGTTGTGATTAACAATGAATGATTATATCGCATGTCGGGCAAATAATACTAAGTCGGGGAGTCACCAGTTGAACGGAAGTGTTGCGAAGAAAATATTATTTTTCCATTAATTTTTTTTTCCGATATGGGCATTGTCATATCCGTGATATAACAATACCAAAGCTCACGATAAGAAATGGCAGAAAAAAAAAAGAATGACACACATACTTTGCTCTCAGAGAGACTTTTATATACTACGACGAGCACAGAACTATGCACATATGCAAGTGTCACAAGGGGAAAAATATATATCACATATATTTACAGCAAAGCAAAGTATAAGAAGGAACAAAATGAAAAGGATTTACATATAATTTGAAGACACTTCTGATCTGCAGAAACCATTTTTATGACTCGAGATTTAATCCAGAATCATCAATGTCCCAAATGGAAACGTCAACATGTGCTTGTAAGCTGAAGGGGAATAAGATTTGGCCTCGGCCTGGAACAAAAGTTCAAGGCTAAAAGTAAACAATTTTCTCGTTAGATGTTTCTACTAACTGAAAAACGACTAGCATTTGCGTCAGTGTGCTTGGGAGTAATTGCAAAATACTTTCCCCTTCTTTGTGCAAATTATATATATATATATATATATATATATACATTGCGATACGGAAATTTTTATGTCTCGAGATTTTTACCTCGTTATCGGGCAATGTTAGATATATATTTAATTATATTATAAATATAACGTCCACATTACACCCTCGCTGGTCGCCATGATAATTGCAAAACTTGACCCACACAAAGCGAGCGGCGGTGACGGAATCCCAATCATAGTACTGAAGAAATGTGCCCCAGAACTCTCCTATGTCCTCTCTAAACTCTATAACCTCTGCCTATCTGCTTCCTGTTTTCCTGCCTGTTGGAAGTCCCCCTGTGTAGTTCCTACATTTAAGAATTCTGGCGAACCCTCAGACCCCGCCAATTACTGTCCTATTAGTCTCCTACCGATCTTTGGCAAAGTTTTCGAAGCCATTATGAACGCCGTGTTGATTCAGCATCTCACGGCCCACAGGCTTCTCTCTGACAAACAGTACGGGTTTCGCTTCACCAGGTCTACTGCTGATATGCTAACGACCATTACCGAGTACATATACCAGGCACTTGACAAGAATGGCGAAGCCCGAACCGTTGCTTTGGATATCTCCAAAGCGTTCGACAGGGTCTGGCACGCTGGCCTCTTGTGCAAACTGCGGAGCTACGGGATAACTGGTCATCTGTTTGACCTCATCCAGTCATTCCTTTCTAACCGCACATTGAAGGTAGTATTAAATGGGCATGCCTCCCAAAACTACCATACGAATGCGGGCGTACCTCAAGGTTCTATACTAGGTCCCACGCTCTTTCTGATGTACATTAATGATCTCCTCGACGCCATTAGATCCCAAGTAGGCATGTACGCCGATGACACAACAATCTACTCTCGCATCGATCAAAAACCAGGTGGGGGCGATAAAGCGAACCTCGGTGCCGAGCTTGAAAAGGACCTCCAATCCGTAGTGGGCTGGGGTAGGAAATGGCTAGTATTTATTTATTCTTTATACACTGGGGTAGGAAATGGCTAGTAAATTTCAATGCTTCTAAAACGAAGCTGTTATCAACTAACCACCATAGACAATCGCATCTACCTCTCATTAGCATGGGACAGGCTTGCCTCCCAGAGAGTAAAACACTACGCCTCCTTGGCCTTACACTTTCGGTGGGTCTCAAATGGAATGACTATATCGAATCCATTGCGAAATCTGCCGCTATGAAAGTCGGCTCTCTGTCCAGGGCCCGGAAGTTTTTCCCACCTGAATCTATCCTGGACATATACAAATCTACCATCCGCCCGTGTATTGAATATTGCTGCCATATCTGGTCGGGTGCCCCTGCTTCTCTCCTTGGGCTTCTTGACGAAATACAAAGGAGGATCTGTAACGTGCTTGATACTGACTTGGCAGACCGACTGCAACCACTCTCTCACCGGCGTGATGTGGCTTCCCTGTGCCTCTTCTACAAGTACTTTTATGGCTTCTGCTCCGATGAACTTGGATCACTGGTGCCGCCTAAGCACGAATTTACACGAGATACTAGATTAGCAACTAGGTCCCACCCTTTTGCAATTAAACAGATAAGATGTAACCGTCGATTCTGCTCCAACAGCTTCTTTTCTCGCGCTTTTCGCCTGTGGAACTCCCTTCCACAAGTCTGCTTTCCCGACAGCTACAATCTACAGGTGTTTAAATGTAGGGTCAATAGACACCTCCTATCACAATAACTCCCAATTATTCTCAGAACACTCTCATCTACCCAACCCTCATTCTCGGTATCCTTACCCGCCTATCACCCACCCTCTGACATTTCCTATATTTAATCATCCTTCCTCCACTCTATGTAGCCCCCTGCGCAGTAGTGGCAGTGACATGCCTTGCTCGGGGTGAAACGCTTATAAAAAAATCGGTTTATAGAAGGAATGGTCCGATTTTTATCAAATTTGATACAGTCATAGACAAGACATAGGAAACGATATTTAGAAGTTTCAAGGTTGCACTTTTTACAATAGTGCTGAAAATTGATAATATATATGTATAAAAGGCAAGATGTTTGTGTGTGTGTCTGTTTATCTGCCTGTATGTCTGTATTTTTTCAGCCCTTTGATTTTAATTTTTGCTTCAGGTTTGGCTCTAAGTAGGTATAATTGTAGTTTTTAGTCTCAGCCATGATACCATTTACTCAGAGGACTTATTTAGCCTTCAAAATTTAGTTTATGAGGAAAAAACCTATTTGATACCAGGAAATCAAAATTTGACTTACATCCATTCATTTTTCTTTCAGTCTACGGTTTCGCTTTAACTGTAAACAGCTATTGCTTTTTAGTCTTTCGTACTAACGTCCAAAGAGTCTGAGCTCCAGGACCATGGATTAGTTTCAAAGCTTTCATTACACCCGAGCAACGCCGGGTTATACTGCTAGTATATATATATAGATTGTTATAATTTTTGCATTCGCATGTATGTTACCTGACATATTTCGTATTTTGATTCGTCTCCGTTGAAACTGAGTCTTATCCTGTGTTCGTAACCAATGTGAATAGCCATAATAATATTTAAAATAAATGAAAGAAGTGTCCAGTAAACTGAATTGACAAAATTTGCAATAAACTATAAAAAGGAAAAAAGAAAAGTAAAGGGGAAGAAATAATCTAAAGCAAGCAAACAATTCATGCAAAGCAAATTAAGATTGTTTGGTTTTTAATCATTTCATACCGTGGATATTAAAGAAAGGATAAACAATGAACGGGGTTCAAGAAGACAGAAGATCTCAGTTACCTGTGCATTTACATTTTTGGCGATTGTAGCTACCAGGAAAGCAAGTTTAAATTCATAGGGTTAGAGTGTCAGGGAAAGAAAATCTCCTCAGCGCAGTTGCCATGAAAATATTTTATAAAAGACAGAGACAAGACCGATTACATTTCAGATCCTTCTTTAGATTTTTTTGAGAACATCGAGATGAATAGCAGGAGCATCTGACCAGGTATGGCAACAGTATTCAATGCTCGGTCGAATGGTTGATTTATAAAGATGCAAGATGGATTCTGACCAGAACATCGAGATGAATAGCAGGAGCATCTGACCAGGTATGGCAACAGTATTCAATGCTCGGACGAATAGTTGATTTATAAAGATGCAAGATGGATTTTGACCAGAACATCGAGATGAATAGCAGGAGCATCTGACCAGATATGACAACAGTATTCAATGATCGGACGAATAGTTGATTTATAAAGATGCAAGATGGATTCTGACCAGAACATCGAGATGAATAGCAGGAGCATCTGACCAGATATATGACAACAGTATTCAATGCTCGGACGAATGGTTGATTTATAAAGATGCAAGATGGATTCTGACCAGAACATCGAGATGAATAGCAGGAGCATCTGACCAGATATGACAACAGTATTCAATGCTCGGACGAATAGTTGATTTATAAAGATGCAAGATGGATTCTGACCAGAACATCGAGATGAATAGCAGGAGCATCTGACCAGATATGGCAACAGTATTCAATGCTCGGACGAATGGTTGATTTATAAATGGGCAAGATTGATTCTGAGTAGAGCGTCTACTTATGAAACATGGGTAAAATGTGTGTCGCAAAGGCTTAACATTTTACACTCTTACGCTTGTGGTAGTGAACTACAGGAATCTCAGTCCATGTTCTCCTGTAATTATAACCTTCTTCATTCAAACATTTGTTTCCAGTGTTTTCCTTACAGTTTTACTAACCAACAACTATGAGTATTACACGCACTTTATAAAGCATACGTTGTTTTATCAACAAGCCTATAATAGTGTTGGGATAGGAATTTCTTCGTCACGTTTCATCTTTATCTTACTCAATGCCTTTTAGAGCTCACATAATCTATGTAACATAATTTATTCGCTAAAATAGTAAATACTCAGCTAATACAAATTAATAGAATATATTAGAAAAGGTATAAATTCAACACTATTTACACTGTTGGACCGACTCCTTGGAGGACGTTTTTCCAATTAGTACAATATTAACTTTTTCAAGTCTGGGGTTAACCTTTTCCACGTATCAGCATAAACAGTGCCTCTTATTCACTAATCCTCTACCACGAAGCAATTTCTTCCATTGTCATGGGTGAAACTAACTGTAAAAATAAAACAAAACAACATTTATGGACTCATTATTACATGTATCAGTAAATCATTATCATCGCCTCATAAAATTTTACAATATAAAAATATATTCTGACTTTAAATATTTTCAAATAACTTTTAAATAAACCGCCAAAGGTTGATAAGACGTAACAAAAAATCTCAATTCTTACTGAATATTAAAAATATATTATTGAACGTGATGGATATCTGCGTGGCGCAATCTTAATGTATATGTTTAGTCATTTCCTCTTGGTTCCTGTCTCTACATTCCGTAGGAGATTTTTGTAGCTATCAGCGCTGTGTCATTTGCCTATCATATATTGTTACAATTCTTCTACTATGTGCCCTGTCCCTTCAGGACGTAGGCGATCATGCCTTTCCACGTTTCCCTATCCTTAGTGGCTCTGAGCACGCCTTCTCCTGTTACACCATGCAACCCTCGTTCCATCATCCACCTGATTAGGTACTTCAAATATGTTATCCGTTGCTTTCCCCTGTCTCTCTTTCCCTATTCCTGCCTTTTATTATCAGATTCTCCAAGCCCTCCTTCCTCATTGCGTGTCCCAGCAGCTTCACCTGTCTCTTCCTGATGCTCAGTATTAATTTCCTTTTTGTTTCCATCATTTTCAAGACCTCATCATTGCTCACATGCTCGATCTATGATATTCGCAGCATCATTCTATAGAACAACATTTCAGTTGATTCAAGTATTTCCTTCATCTTTGATGGTATTGTCCAGCTACACTACGCGTGAATAAAGAGGCAAAACGTAACAAATACAATATATATATATATCAGCATGCGGTGTAGATATAGAAGAATCCAGAAGAGTATCCTGTACATACAATGGTTGGATAACTCTTTAAGAGAGCTCTAAATATATATGTAATTAAATACATATAGAGCAAATCTAAGAAAAATTAAGTCAGACACGTTATTTCATGGTAAATCGGAACTATGGGGCTATTTCAGCCGAACCATCATCAGCTTCCGTCTTTAGTGTACAAAAGAAAGAAGGAAAAATTATGCCAGACAGCCGTCGTTAGAAATGCCAGCAAAAGAAGAAAGGAAATAAAGGAATAGATATAGAAAGAAAGAAAAAGTGAAAAAAGAGAAAGGGAAATAGAGGAAGAAGATAACATGATATAAAATTCGTGTCTGGTAAAAGTTTTTTTCGAAATTTTTCCTTTTAAAAATAATATCGTCTTCCTATTGTGAGTTTAAATTCTGCTCCTGGTATAAGATGGGAGGAGCGGTAAAAAGAAATATTGTATTGGAGATTATCTAAACAGAGAATTTGATAAATAATATATATATATATATATACACACACACACACACATATATATATATATATATATATATATATATATATATATATGTCACATTAAATAAATTGCTTATTTTTAATAAAATCCGTTCATACCCACGGATAATCTTTCGCGTATTATAAGTGAAGGTGTCAGAAATGAGCTGTAACGTTAACAGATGTTATTATTTTTAATTTCGCAAGGTACCCAACGTTACAGCTCATATCTGACATCTTTCAATTATAATACGGGAATATATATAGTCTCCGTGAACAAGAACGGATTTTATTAAAAATAAACAGGCATAATGTTTGCAGTTTATTTATTCTGACATGTCTAAAAAATCCCCCCCCCCACACAAACACATATATATATATATATATATATATATAATTATTGAAAAAATATTTAAATACGCAAAATAGAAGTGAAAATATCTAAGGTTGAAAGATTGCTACAGGGAATTTTAAAGGTATAGATACTTGTAGCGTAGACGGTAGATTTCCTGAAGTTATCTCATTATATCAAGAAATTGATTATATAGGAAAACCTTGATTATTGATAAAAAGTATAGAGGAAAAACTTTCCAAAATTATGCAAATATATACATTAATACACATACGATTATCCACATATATTAGTATATAAATACACCTGCACCTAAGATATAAATAAACATATATACATTCACATACACACATACACTCACTTACAAACATACATACATACATACATATATATATATATAGTATGGTGGAATATATATTTAGAAAGTTATTCATATTTCAGTTTATTTATGTATGCGTTCTTTCTCATTCTCGTTTAAAATATGAATAACTTTCTAAATCTACTAAATTGTTAAAGTAAACTATATATATATATATATATATATATATATATATATATATATATATATTAAATTTCGCAAATAAATTAAAGTAGATATAATAGTTAACCAATAATTGCTGATCTCAATTTAATCAAATTTTAATGCCAATGCCCACCAAGATTAATTTTAGTCTGCCCACATATTCTCCAAATTAGAAGTTGCTTTACTCTGATTGGTCCACATTGTACATACAATAATGCCTCCGTGATTAAACAGGTCTTGCCTGTTTTTAACCTTTTAAAACCATTCAATATAAAATAACCAAATCACTTGACAAGACACAAGAAGTGTTGAAACCTCCCCAGCCGACAAGGCTGAGTGCTTTGCCCGTAAATTCTCAACCAATTCGACACTGGACTCGTTAGGAATACCTACACCAGACTTCCCACCCAGAACTAAGGCTCAACTAAATAACGTCCTCATCTCGCCCTCGCTGGTCGCCAAGATAATTGCGCAACTTGACCCACACAAAGCGAGCGGCGGTGACGGAATCCCAGTCATAGTACTGAAGAAATGTGCCCCAGAACTCTCCTCTGTCCTCTCTAAACTCTATAACCTCTGCCTATCTGCTTCCTGCTTTCCTGCCTGTTGGAAGTCCTCCTGCGTAGTACCTATATTTAAGAATTCTGGCGAGCCCTCGGACCCCGCCAATTACCGTCCTATTAGTCTCCTTCCAATCTTTGGCAAAGTTTTCGAAGCCATTATCAACGCCGAGGTGATTCAGCACCTTATGACCAACGGGCTTCTCTCTGACAAACAGTATGGGTTTCGCTTCACCAGGTCTACTGCTGATATGCTAACGACCATTACCGAGTACATATACCAGGCACTCGACAAGAATGGCGAAGCCCGAACCGTTGCCTTGGATATCTCCAAAGCATTCGACAGGGTCTGGCATGCTGGCCTCTTGTGCAAACTGCGGAGCTATGGGATAACTGGACATCTGTTTGACCTCATCCAGTCCTTCCTCTCTAACCGCACATTAAAGGTGGTATTAAATGGGCATGCCTCCCAAAACTACCAGACGAACGCGGGCGTCCCTCAAGGTTCTATCCTAGGTCCCACGCTATTTCTGATCTACATTAATGATCTCCCCGACACCATTAGATCCCAAGTTGGCATGTATGCCGACGACACAACAATCTACTCCCGCATCGATCAGAAACCAGGTCTGGACGACAAAGTGAACCTCGCTGCCGCACTGGAAAGGGACCTCCAATCCGTAGTGACCTGGGGTAGGAAATGGTTGGTACTTATTTATTCATGTAAAGTACACAAATTCTGGCACAAGGCCAACAAATGGGAGGGGGAACAAAAACTTGGGTTGGTCTTCCGTAACTATCTTATACCTAGCTAATCCGATTCACGACCCATACATACGTTACAATTTTCTCATTCACCATAAAAATTTGTCCATCAACACTCATACCTATCAAGCACCAAAATACCGCAAAATCATACCGGGGACCTAAAAAAACACCCCAAATGTACATAAAAATTTCTGATTTTTACAATATATACAATATTTTACAAAAATAAATTTAAAACTTTATTCATGAAATGACATGATGGGGAGGGGGAATGAAGAAACAAAAGACCCCAAAACAAAAAACAATTTCAAATGAATATATATACACAATGTTAGTAAGACCCAAACACACCCACATAATTAAAGAGGCCACTGTATTCTGCCTTAAAAAAGGACAAAATCAAGCAGCTCTCTTTCTAAGGGGAATGGAGAAGCAGGGAACAAAAATAAATTGGACTGGAGAATATATAAGGCTGACCCAGCCGAGAATGAAAACGGGACAAAATAACAATGGACAATGGGAATCTCGAACTGGATCATAACAAAAGCAATGGAGCCGGGAACAGGCCGGGACAAACACATTCACTCACATTAACTAGGCACAAAAAAGACTTCTTACCTTAACCACGGGAGGGGTTCCAAAGGAATCCACCCCGATGCAACTAGCAGATCTAAAAGAGAAAATCAAGGCTAGCCCCGGTCACGCGAACCAGGCTCGCTGCATATACCCACCTTTCGCTGAACTCTGTCGGGTGCAGCCGTTTCCGTTCAGTTCTAATCTTCATTTTGAGCTGGTGCTCAAAATATCGGATTAGATCCTGATCCGAAAGACGACCTCCCCGCAAGACTTCCTCCAGACGCGTCATCCAAATCACCATTCTAGCCGTGGCCAGTAGCGACAGAAACACCATCCGCTTCACTCCAGAGTACGGGGGCGACACATTGTCCACAGCGTATGCGCGATCAATGAGCACAAGCTCCCGCGGCGCGATACGAGCAGTCAACTCGCCGACACGCGCCCACAACGGGCGAACGCGCGAACAATGGAAGAAGGCGTGCGCAGACGTCTCCTTAATTCCAAGGACGCAACGTTCACAATCTGGCAAATCCGCCAGGCCCATTGCGAAACGCTTGTCGTTGAGAGACAAACCATTCCGAGCCAATCGCCAGGTCAGAGAAAACTCAGAGTTGCTGAGCCAATCCGCACCTGGCGCCCAAGACCAATGAGAGCGATACTCCTCTCTCGACATGCCGAGCTTACTCCACAGCTCATCCTTCACGGCGCCCTCCACTAATCCCCGATAGAAGATTCTCCTAGGCCGTGAAAGGTCACTGGACCATGGAATGGCCCGAAGGGCCGTCAGACATTCGAGCAGGAATTTCGGCCGCCCCCAAGGCCTATTGCTAGTCCTTAGGAGCGGGGGAGTGATAGTGAGGCTAGGGAACATGTCCCTCACTACCCCCGCAAGCAACCGATCTTCCTCCAACGCGCGCCTGAGGAATGCCAACCTCGAAGCGAGCACGTGGCTCCTCAAGTGTGGCATCCCCAGACCCCCTTGACACGGACGGAGGCAGCAGACTCCTTTGTCGACCATGTGTTTGCGTCCTCTCCACAGACAGGAGAATAGCAAACGCTCGAGCGCCTTCTCATGATCGTCACAAAGGGGAAGTACAGACAGCCGGTAAAGGATTCTGGGAAAGAGGTATGTATTACACACCTCCGCCAGACCCTTCACGGAGAGACTCCGTCGACGCCAAATCTCGACCGACGCGCCGACCTTTGCCTGTACTTCTGACCAGTTTTTCTCCAACTGTAAGTCCGGACCGAACCAAACTCCGAGGAGCTTGACCGGCCCGTCCGTCCAGTCGAAGGGCCCCGGGAGGGAAACACCCTTCCAGGCACCTAACCGCAAGCCGGACGACTTGTCGCGGTTAATTCTGGCCCCTGTTACCTGTTCGTACCGTTCAAGCGCCTTCTGTACCGCCCTTATGTCCCTGCGGGAGGACACAAAGGTCGTTACGTCATCGGCGTACGCGGAAACCCTGGCTCGAGCTCCACCAGGGACCTTGATTCCACGCAGGACCGGACTGCACGTCTCGTCCCTTAGCCGGCGAAGGAGAGGCTCCAACGCCAGGACGTAAAGGAGAGGCGACAGTGGACAACCCTGTCGGACCGACCTAGACAGCGCGAAAGCGCTCGACAGCTTCCCGTTCACCTGTACCACAGCCTTGGGGGAGCGATACAGAAGGCTAATCCAGCGGCTGAAGTCGGGTTTGAATCCGGCGGCCTGCAGGACAGCAGCCAGGTAGCCATGGTCAATCCTATCAAATGCCTTGGACTGATCCAAATTGATCAGCGCGGCCTCTTCGTCGTCTTCTACACCCTCTACGATCGTGCGGAATCAAGTGCAGGTTGCTCTGAATTGTTCGTCCCTTCACAGAACAAGTCTGATCCGGTTCCAACAGAGACTCGGCAACTAGCTGCAAGCGATTCGTCAGGATCTTGGCCAAAATCTTTAACTCTGTGTTTAGCAGAGTTATGGGCCTGTAATCATCTAATCCCCGCCCAACCTTCTTGCCTTTTCCCAACAGCGTGATCACGCCCCTGGTGATCCGACCGGGGATGGACCCCTGCCGAAACCAGTGGTTGAACACGACAGTCAAGAGCGGGACAAAAAGGTGCGACATCCTCAAGTACAATTCATAGGGCAAACCATCCAAACCTGGCGACTTGCCACTGCCGGTCTTCTTCAAAGCCGCGTAGACTTCGTCCTCCGTAATCTCCCCTTCGCAGCTAGCCGCTTCAGCCGGCAAAAGCCGGGGAAAGTCAGCCAAATAGCTGCGAAACTCCTCGTCACGGAGACCAGGCTCCTTGGTAAACCGGTGTTCGAAATGCTGCCGGAACGCCTCGCACATGTCGTCGGTGGACCTAAGGAGATGTCCCTCCGGGTCGCGCACCTCTCGAATGTACCGATCGCCGGCCCGACGAATTTCTTCCTTGCGCAGTTCTGCGCCCATGTTCACAGCTTCGGAAGACATCTTGCTTAACTTAGCTCTAATTACCTGACCCATATAGCGCTCGCTAGTCGAGCGCCTCAGGGACCTCCCTGGCTAAGGCTATCTCGAGGGGATCCCCACCAGCCTCCGCCCGGGCGAAATTAGCACTAAGTGTCTTTGCCTCCGCAGCCTTATCTAGTTTGAGCCGCTGGCTATATTTGGTGGCGAAAGACCTAATGGAGTCCTTAAGGTTAACCCACCACTTATTCCCAATGACTCGCCCAATTAACGCCCGCTGAACTAGTTTTGTCAGCTGGTCACGAAAGTCCCGCCTGTCCAGTAAGGACTGATTGAACTTCCAATAACCAGCCAACCTAGGCCTAAAGTCTAACACCACACGGGCACAAACGAGTTTGTGGTCCGTGTAGCCTAGCCAGTGGAACGTTGGACATTCTAAGAAGTCTATGTCGGCCACTCTCACTAACATCCTATCCAGGTACGCAGATACCCGGGTAGAAGGCCAATTAAGCGCCCACGTCCACATACTCCCATCCGGATGATCGACCCGGTATCTATCGACGAGACCAAATTCGTCGATCAGATCAACCAGGCTACGATCATCATTCCTCCCGCTAGCGCCCCTCCCTCTATCCCATTTGGGGGTTAGGATGGCATTCCAGTCCCCAACTAAGATTAGCCGTGTTGAATGCACCATAAAGGGCTCCAACAGCCGAAAGAAAGAGACACGCTCACCTTGCTTATTGGGCGCATAAACCGCAATCAACCGGAACGACTTGCTTTTCACTGCAATATCGGCCACGATCAGCCGGCCCTCGGCACCGACATGGACAAGGTCAACCTTCGCGTCCAGGGTACGCTTGACCAGCAAAGAAACACCTCTGGCTTGCCGGCTCCCATATGCTGAATAGACGACAAAGTCGTTAGACAGCACACAAGAGTCGACTTCGCAAACAAAGTGAGTCTCTTGGATCGCGGCCACATCCACGCCGAAGGACAGGAGGTCACGAAGCAGGCGAGCCGCCTTACCCCGATCCCTCAGGCCCTTCGCATTCAAGCTGGCTATCTTAATAGACATCTTTTAGTTCTGAAACGAAAAAACAAAGAAACATGCAACAAGGCTCTAGTCGCATACGGGGTAGAAATCTCGGGCAGAGGGGACCCCGACGGACTGTCCTAGGGACCCTGTACCAATGTCGGACGTAATCCGCCCGTCTAGGACAATCCCGCCGACGTCGGTGGGGTATGTTAGTTTTACCACCCTATATAAGCATGGGTGGAGAATAACCGGGAACCTCCCCGAACAATTTTTGCCCATTTTTTTGAGCTCAGGTGTGTTCATAGTGACCATCCTTATTTTAGGATAGTGTAATTTGGCCTCTTCAATATGGTCCCAGACCCTCAGGTTACCCCCGGTGTTTCTAACGAGGGTAATTATTCCTGGGGCCTGGGGAAAGTTTGTTGGCTCTTCTGTAGAAAGTCCTTTAACTTTAGTTAGTTTGAGGAGCGGCTTCAGGAGCTTTCTCCTCTGCGAGGACCACTCCTCCACAATACCTTCGTCCACCTTCAACAGTGCATCACCTTGAGGGAGGGCTTTCTTTTTTTTTGCCCGAGAGGGAGTGGGAATAGGAGAAGGGGAGGGAGAGGGTGTTACAGGCATCTGTTTTTTTAAAGGGATCAAATTAAAGGTTGGGGACTGGGAAGCTTTGCGCGGGGAAGAAGGTAGGCTTCTAGCTTTATCGGCATACGTGTGCCTGACCGGAGAGACCGGTACAGACGCGCACTTGTCCCTATATTTCCTTCTTTCGGAGCTCCTGCTCCTCCTTCTGCTTTTTATGCCGTCCTGTTGCTCATCTTCCGCCTCTCTTCCGCGCTTCAGGGATGACGCTCTCCCTACCTCCATTGGTTCCCCCACATCCTTTTTAGGGGAGAGGGCTCTTTCCTTCCCTTGTTTGGTGGGTGATTTTATGGGAGTAGGTTCCTTTTGTTTTGGGGGTGTTTTGGCAGGTGTTTTGACAGGCGATGGAGCCTTGACCGGCACCTTGGCCGGAGAAGGCGTTTTTGCTTTTTTCCTCGCCACCACCTGCCAATCACCCTCCTTGCCGGCTGCCGGAGCTGGTGCTGGTGGGCTTGGCTTAGCTGCTTCTTTCACAGGTTGCTGTTGTTTGGCTGGTTGGGCCTTTGGGGGCGGATTCTTAGTCGGACACGTTTTAGCGACATGTTCCGCCGCCCCACAGACCCAACAGCACGGCTTCCTGCCTTCCACGATGACAAAGATGTTGCGGCCCCTGCAGGTAAGGACGTTGGGTATTTTATCAATGTTCTCCTTTGACAGAGTCGCCTGCAGGACCATGTCACCAGTGATAAACCCGGCCTTCGACCGCAGCGAGGAGACCGCGGCTACTTTTCCATAATTAGCAAAGAAAGCGCCTACGTGGTCTTCTGCAATGTCCATAGGGACGCCATGCAGTGTTATTTTGACCTTACGGGCACCCATGTACTCAGTCAGGAACTGGAGAGTTTTTGTCTCCAGCACCAATCCGACCATACGCTTAGCCTCTTCGGGGGTGCCCAGCAGGACGTCCCATATGGCATTGCTCCTCCTCGCCACGGCCCTAGCCTTGATGTTCAGTGCCTTGATAGCATCTTCAAATGTGTCTCTTGGCACTCCGATCATCTTGTGAGTTTTGATATCTTTAGTTATCAAAGTAATGATCCTTTTCTCTATTTCCGCCAACTGGTCCGGCACTGAGACTAGCTCTGTGCCTTTGATATATTCCTCGTACTTGGCCTTCATCTTTTCATAATAGTCTTCATTTTTTTCGGTAATTTTTCCCCCTGTCCACCCAGAGGTAGATGGTTTGGGGGATCCAGGAGCTGGCACTGCAGCCGGTACGGGTCCTGCTGCTGATTCTTCTACTGGTACTAGTAAGGAGGGTGACTCCCGTGGCGGTAGCTGCCAGTCACCCTCCTTCCCTCCCACCGAGGCCGTGGTGGGAGGAACGATCTCTACTGGCCCATCTGTGGCCATAGCCACAAAGTGGCCGAACACCGGACAACTAATTCCCGGTGTTTCGCGCTGAAAAGCACTACTTTACGCAGGCCCGAGCTATAAACTCGGGCTGGAAATTAGTAAATCCAAGATACAAAGTCACTACAAATATCACGTAGGAACAAAAGTAGAACTTTGTTCTTTTCACCATCCACCACACAAACAAAAAGTCTGGGTAGGGAAGGGTTGGTACTGATTTATTTGTAAAAAGTACAAATTCTGGCACAAGGCCAACAAATGGGAGGGGGTACAAAAACTTGGGTTGGTCTTCCGTAACTATCTTATACCTAGCTAATCCGATTCACGACCCATACATACGTTACAATTTTCTCATTCACCATAAAAATTTGTCCATCAACACTCATACCTATCAAGCACCAAAATACCGCAAAATCATACCGGGGACCTAAAACACCCCAAATGTACATAAAAATTTCTGATTTTTACAATATATACAATCTTACAAAAATAAATTTAAAACTTTATTCATGAAATGACATGATGGGGAGGGGGAATGAAGAAACAAAAAAAAAACCCCAAAACAAAACAATTTCAAATGAATATATATACACAATGTTAGTAAGACCCAAACACACCCACATAATTAAAGAGGCCACTGTATTCTGCCTTAAAACAGGACAAAATCAAGCAGCTCTCTTTCTAAGGGGAATGGATAAGCAGGGGGCAAAAATAAAATGGACTGGAGAATGTATAAGGCTGACCCAGCCGAGAGTGAAAACGGGACAAAATAATACTTGGACAATGGGAATCTCGAACTGGATCATAACAAAAGTAATGGAGCCGGGAACAGGCCAGGACAAACACATTCACTCACATTAACTAGGCACAAAAGAGACTTCTACCTTAACCACGGGCGGGGTTCCAAAGGAATCCACCCCGATGCAACTAGCAGATCTAAAAGAGAAAATCAAGGCTAGCCCCGGTCACGCGAACCAGGCTCGCCGCATATACCCACCTTTCGCTGAACTCTGTCGGGTGCAGCCGTTTTCGTTCAGTTCTAATCTTAATTTTGAGCTGGTGCTCAAAATATCGGATTAGATCCTGATCCGAAAGACGACCGCCCCGCAAGACTTCCTCCAGACGCGTCATCCAAATCACCATTCTAGCCGTGGCCAGTAGCGACAGAAACACCATCCGCTTCACTCCAGAGTACGGGGGCGACACATTGTCCACAGCGTATGCGCGATCAATGAGCACAAGCTCCCGCGGCGCGATACGAGCAGTCAACTCGCCAACACGCGCCCACAACGGGCGAACGCGCGAACAATGGAAGAAGGCGTGCGCAGACGTCTCCTTAATTCCAAGGACGCAACGTTCACAATCTGGCAAATCCGCCAGGCCCATTGCGAAACGCTTGTCGTTGAGAGACAAACCATTCCGAGCCAATCGCCAGGTCAGAGAAAACTCAGAGTTGTTGAGCCAATCCGCACCTGGCGCCCAAGACCAATGAGAGCGATACTCCTCTCTCGACATGCCGAGCTTACTCCACAGTTCATCCTTCACGGCGCCCTCCACTAATCCCCGATAGAAGATTCTCCTAGGCCGTGAAAGGTCACTGGACCATGGAATGGCCCGAAGGGCCGTCAGACATTCGAGCAGGAATTTCGGTCGCCCCCAAGGCCTATTGCTAGTCCTTAGGAGCGGGGGAGTGATAGTGAGGCTAGGGAACATGTCCCTCACTACCCCCGCAAGCAACCGATCTTCCTCCAACGCGCGCCTGAGGAATGCCAACCTCGAAGCGAGCACGTGGCTCCTCAAGTGTGGCATCCCCAGACCCCCCTTGACACGGACGGAGGCAGCAGACTCCTTTGTCGACCATGTGTTTGCGTCCTCTCCAAAGACAGGAGAATAGCAAACGCTCGAGCGCCTTCTCATGATCGTCACAAAGGGGAAGTACAGACAGCCGGTAAAGGATTCTGGGAAAGAGGTATGTATTACACACCTCCGCCAGACCCTTCACGGAGAGACTCCGTCGACGCCAAATCTCGACCGACGCGCCGACCTTTGCCTGTACTTCTGACCAGTTTTTCTCCAACTGTAAGTCCGGACCGAACCAAACTCCGAGGAGCTTGACCGGCCCGTCCGTCCAGTCGAAGGGCCCCGGGAGGGAAACACCCTTCCAGGCACCTAACCGCAAGCCGGACGACTTGTCGCGGTTAATTCTGGCCCCTGTTACCTGTTCGTACCGTTCAAGCGCCTTCTGTACCGCCCTTATGTCCCTGCGGGAGGACACAAAGGTCGTTACGTCATCGGCGTACGCGGAAACCCTGGCTCGAGCTCCACCAGGGACAGCAATTCCACGCAGGACCGGACTGCACGTCTCGTCCCTTAGCCGGCGAAGGAGAGGCTCCAACGCCAGGACGTAAAGGAGAGGCGACAGTGGACAACCCTGTCGGACCGACCTAGACAGCGCGAAAGCGCCCGACAGCTTCCCGTTCACCTGTACCACAGCCTTGGGGGAGCGATACAGAAGGCTAATCCAGCGGCTGAAGTCGGGTTTGAATCCGGCGGCCTGCAGGACAGCAGCCAGGTAGCCATGGTCAATCCTATCAAATGCCTTGGACTGATCCAAATTGATCAGCGCGGCCTCTTCGTCGTCTTCTACACCCTCTACGATCGTGCGAATCAAGTGCAGGTTGCTCTGAATTGTTCGTCCCTTCACAGAACAAGTCTGATCCGGTTCCAACAGAGACTCGGCAACTAGCTGCAAGCGATTCGTCAGGATCTTGGCCAAAATCTTTAACTCTGTGTTTAGCAGAGTTATGGGCCTGTAATCATCTAATCCCCGCCCAACCTTCTTGCCTTTTCCCAACAGCGTGATCACGCCCCTGGTGATCCGACCGGGGATGGACCCCTGCCGAAACCAGTGGTTGAACACGACAGTCAAGAGCGGGACAAAAAGGTGCGACATCCTCAAGTACAATTCATAGGGCAAACCATCCAAACCTGGCGACTTGCCACTGCCGGTCTTCTTCAAAGCCGCGTAGACTTCGTCCTCCGTAATCTCCCCTTCGCAGCTAGCCGCTTCAGCCGGCAAAAGCCGGGGAAAGTCAGCCAAATAGCTGCGAAACTCCTCGTCACGGAGACCAGGCTCCTTGGTAAACCGGTGTTCGAAATGCTGCCGGAACGCCTCGCACATGTCGTCAGTGGACCGAAGGAGATGCCCCTCCGGGTCGCGCACTTCTCGAATGTACCGATCGCCGGCCCGACGAATTTCTTCCTTGCGCAGTTCTGCGCCCATGTTCACAGCTTCGGAAGACATCTTGCTTAACTTAGCTCTAATTACCTGGCCCATATAGCGCTCGCTAGTCGTGCGCCTCAGGGCCTCCCTGGCTAAGGCTATCTCTAGGGGATCCCCACCAGCCTCCGCCCGGGCGAAATTAGCACTAAGTGTCTTTGCCTCCGCAGCCTTATCTAGTTTGAGCCGCTGGCTATATTTGGTGGCGAAAGACCTAATGGAGTCCTTAAGGTTAACCCACCACTTATTCCCAATGACTCGCCCAATTAACGCCCGCTGAACTAGTTTTGTCAGCTGGTCACGAAAGTCCCGCCTGTCCAGTAAGGACTGATTGAACTTCCAATAACCAGCCAACCTAGGCCTAAAATCTAACACCACACGGGCACAAACGAGTTTGTGGTCCGTGTAGCCTAGCCAGTGGAACGTTGGACATTCTAAGAAGTCTATGTCGGCCACTCTCACTAACATCCTATCCAGGTACGCAGATACCCGGGTAGAAGGCCAATTAAGCGCCCACGTCCACATACTCCCTTCCGGATGATCGACCCGGTATCTATCGACGAGACCAAATTCGTCGATCAGATCAACCAGGCTACGATCATCATTCCTCCCGCTAGCGCCCCTCCCTCTATCCCATTTGGGGGTTAGGATGGCATTCCAGTCCCCAACTAAGATTAGCCGTGTTGAATGCACCATAAAGGGCTCCAACAGCCGAAAGAAAGAGACACGCTCACCTTGCTTATTGGGCGCATAAACCGCAATCAACCGGAACGACTTGCTTTTCACTGCAATATCGGCCACGATCAGCCGGCCCTCGGCACCGACATGGACAAGGTCAACCTTCGCGTCCAGGGTACGCTTGACCAGCAAAGAAACACCTCTGGCTTGCCGGCTCCCATATGCTGAATAGACGACAAAGTCGTTAGACAGCACACAAGAGTCGACTTCGCAAACAAAGTGAGTCTCTTGGATCGCGGCCACATCCACGCCGAAGGACAAGAGGTCACGAAGCAGGCGAGCCGCCTTACCCCGATCCCTCAGGCCCTTCGCATTCAAGCTGGCTATCTTAATAGACATCTTTTAAACCTGAAAAAGAGAAAAAGAAAAACAGGCAACAAAGGCTCTCTAGATGCATACGGGGCGAAAATCTCGGGCAGACAGGACCCCGACGGACTGTCCCAGGGAACCAGTTCCTATGTCGGACGTAATCCGTCCGTCTGAGACAATACCGCCGACGTCCGTGGGGTACATTAGTTTTACCACCCTATATAAACTGGGGTGGAGTAAAACAGGGAACCTCCCCGAACAATTTTTAGACATTTTTCTAAGTTCTGCTGAGCTTTCAATGTACATCCTTAGTTTAGGATAAAGTTTTTTCGCTTCCGCGATGTGGTCCCAGACCCTCAGGTTACCCCCGGTATTCCGTACGAGGGTAATTACTCCTGGGGCCTGGGGAAAGTTTTTGGGGTCCTCCGTAGATAGACCGTCAACTGTGGTCATCTTCAGCAGTGGTTTGAGTAGTTTTCGTCTTTGTGACGACCACCCTGCAGAGATGTCCTCCTCTACTTTCAATAGCGCTTCCCCTTTGGGCAGGGCTTTTATCTTTTTTGCCCGAGTGGGAGTGGACATAGGAGAAGGGGAGAGAGTGGGGGATAAAGCAACTGGTCTCAGGGGGGTTAATTTAAAGGTAGGGGACTGGGAAGCTTTCCGCGGGGACGAGGGGAGGCTTCTTGCCTTTTGCGCATACGTTTGCCTCTCCGGTGAGGCAGGAAGCGAGGAGCACCTGTGTGTTGTCGAACTCCTTTCTCTGCTCTTCCGCCGATTCTTGAAGTTCTCTTGCTGCTCTTCTTCGTCCTCCCGGCTGCGTTTCAACGACGCCGATCTTTGAGTCTCCATGGGCTCTTCCCTTGGTTGTTCCTTCGGGCCCTCATTTTGGGGAGGTTTTTTTGCCTTCCCCTGCTTGGTAGCTGCTTTGGGTGATGAGGGCACCTTTGACTCCGAAGGCTCCTGAGGTGGCGAGGGCGTTTTGGTCGGAGAAGGCGTTTTGGTCTGAGAAGGCGTTTTGGCCGGAGAAGGCGATTTCTCCGCTAGTGCCTTCGCCTTCTTTTTCTTGCCGACCGTCTGCCACTCATTCACCTTATCTGGAACAGACGATTTCGCCTCCGTTGGAGCTTCTGGTTGTTTCGCTGCCGGTTTCTCCTGCTGCTGCTTTGCTGGCTGGGTCCCAGGGGCCGGATCCTTTTTCGGGCACGCCTTGGCGACGTGATTGGAATCGCCGCAGACCCAGCAGAAGGGCTTCCTCCCCTCAACGATCACGTAAATTGATCTTCCCCTGCAGGTGATAATGTTGGGGATATTCCCGATCTTTTTTTGCTCGACCGTCACCTGCAGGGTGACGTCACCGGTGAGAAAGCCCTGCTTCGAGGTGAGCGCCTTCACCTCTTCGACCATGCCGAATTGTGTGAAAAACACCCCGACATGGTCTAACGAGATGTCCATGGGCACGCCGTGGAGAGTGATCTTTGATCTGCGCATGCCCATGTATTCTGTATCCAGGCGCAACGTCTTTGTTTCCATAAAGGAGCCGGCCAGTTTTCTTGCTTCCTCCGCAGAGCCAAGTAGAACATCCCACACGGCGTGGCTGCGCCTAGCCACCATCTTTCCATTGATCTTCAAGGCCTTGATGGCCTCCTCCACCACGTCCCTGCTGACCCCGATAAGTTTGCGACTTTTCGGATCCCTGGTCAGCAGGGAAAGGATCCTGGGCTCAATGTTACTGAGCGTCTCGGGCACCGAGATAATCTCCGCTCCTGTCACGTATTTAGCGTATTTCTCCTTTAGAGACTCATAATACGCTGAATCCTTCCGCACTTTCTGGATGGTCCCCACGGTCCAAGCCTTGTCGGGGGAAACCGTGTCTGCTGAACACCGCTGCCCGTCCTCCTTAGACGTAGAGGGCACCGGAGATGCTGGAGCTTCTAGTAGGGTTGGTGACCCTGGTACTGCTTCTTCTAAGGAGAGGGGCGAGGAAGGCAAGCGCCAATCCCCCTCCTTTCCTCCCACCGAGGCCGTGGTGGGAGGAACGATCACATCTGGCCTATCGGAGGCCATTGCCTCCTAAGAGGCTAAGCGCGAGACACCTGCCTCCGGTGTTTCGCGTCCTTCGCAGGTCGCTACTTTACGCAGCCCAAGCTATAAACTTGGGTGGAGACCACAATGCCACACTTGACCAAAGTAATAGTAAGTATCACAGTGGAACAGATACTACACTTTGATCCAAACCAAACCGACCACGCAAACACAAAAAAGTCTGAGTAGGGAAGGGTTGGTACTTATTTATTTTGCCAAAAGTACAAAATTCTGGCACAAGGCCAACAAATGGGAGGGGGAACAAAAACTTGGGTTGGTCTTCCGTAACTATCTTATACCTAGCTAATCCGATTCACGACCCATACATACGTTACAACTTTCTCATTCACCATAAAAATTTGTCCATCAACACTCATACCTATCAAGCACCAAAATACCGCAAAATCATACCAGGGACCTAAAAACACCCCAAATGTACATAAAAATTCCTGATTTTTACAATATATACAATATCTTACAAAAATAAATTTAAAACTTTATTCATGAAATGACATGATGGGGAGGGGGAATGAAGAAACAAAAATCCCCAAAACAAAAACAATTTCAAATGAATATATATACACAATGTTAGTAAGACCCAAACACACCCACATAATTAAAGAGGCCACTGTATTCTGCCTTAAAAAGAACAAAATCAAGCAGCTCTCTTTCTAAGGGGGATGGAGAAGCAGGGAACAAAATAAATTGGACTGGAGAATATATAAGGCTGACCCAGCCGAGAATGAAAACGGGACAAAATAACAATGGACAATGGGAATCTCGAACTGGATCATAACAAAAGTAATGGAGCCGGGAACAGGCTAGGACAAACACATTCACTCACATTAACTAGGCACAAAAAGGACTTCTTACCTTAACCACGGGAGGGGTTCCAAAGGAATCCACCCCGATGCAACTAGCAGATCTAAAAGAGAAAATCAAGGCTAGCCCCGGTCACGCGAACCAGGCTCGCCGCATATACCCACCTTTCGCTGAACTCTGTCGGGTGCAGCCGTTTTCGTTCAGTTCTAATCTTAATTTTGAGCTGGTGCTCAAAATATCGGATTAGATCCTGATCCGAAAGACGACCTCCCCGCAAGACTTCCTCCAGACGCGTCATCCAAATCACCATTCTAGCCGTGGCCAGTAGCGACAGAAACACCATCCGCTTCACTCCAGAGTACGGGGGCGACACATTGTCCACAGCGTATGCGCGATCAATGAGCACAAGCTCCCGCGGCGCGATACGAGCAGTCAACTCGCCAACACGCGCCCACAACGGGCGAACGCGCGAACAATGGAAGAAGGCGTGCGCAGACGTCTCCTTAATTCCAAGGACGCAACGTTCACAATCTGGCAAATCCGCCAGGCCCATTGCGAAACGCTTGTCGTTGAGAGACAAACCATTCCGAGCCAATCGCCAGGTCAGAGAAAACTCAGAGTTGTTGAGCCAATCCGCACCTGGCGCCCAAGACCAATGAGAGCGATACTCCTCTCTCGACATGCCGAGCTTACTCCACAGTTCATCCTTCACGGCGCCCTCCACTAATCCCCGATAGAAGATTCTCCTAGGCCGTGAAAGGTCACTGGACCATGGAATGGCCCGAAGGGCCGTCAGACATTCGAGCAGGAATTTCGGTCGCCCCCAAGGCCTATTGCTAGTCCTTAGGAGCGGGGAGTGATAGTGAGGCTAGGGAACATGTCCCTCACTACCCCCGCAAGCAACCGATCTTCCTCCAACGCGCGCCTGAGGAATGCCAACCTCGAAGCGAGCACGTGGCTCCTCAAGTGTGGCATCCCCAGACCCCCTTGACACGGACGGAGGCAGCAGACTCCTTTGTCGACCATGTGTTTGCGTCCTCTCCAAAGACAGGAGAATAGCAAACGCTCGAGCGCCTTCTCATGATCGTCACAAAGGGGAAGTACAGACAGCCGGTAAAGGATTCTGGGAAAGAGGTATGTATTACACACCTCCGCCAGACCCTTCACGGAGAGACTCCGTCGACGCCAAATCTCGACCGACGCGCCGACCTTTGCCTGTACTTCTGACCAGTTTTTCTCCAACTGTAAGTCCGGACCGAACCAAACTCCGAGGAGCTTGACCGGCCCGTCCGTCCAGTCGAAGGGCCCCGGGAGGGAAACACCCTTCCAGGCACCTAACCGCAAGCCGGACGACTTGTCGCGGTTAATTCTGGCCCCTGTTACCTGTTCGTACCGTTCAAGCGCCTTCTGTACCGCCCTTATGTCCCTGCGGGAGGACACAAAGGTCGTTACGTCATCGGCGTACGCGGAAACCCTGGCTCGAGCTCCACCAGGGACAGCAATTCCACGCAGGACCGGACTGCACGTCTCGTCCCTTAGCCGGCGAAGGAGGGGCTCCAACGCCAGGACGTAAAGGAGAGGCGACAGTGGACAACCCTGTCGGACCGACCTAGACAGCGCGAAAGCGCCCGACAGCTTCCCGTTCACCTGTACCACAGCCTTGGGGGAGCGATACAGAAGGCTAATCCAGCGGCTGAAGTCGGGTTTGAATCCGGCGGCCTGCAGGACAGCAGCCAGGTAGCCATGGTCAATCCTATCAAATGCCTTGGACTGATCCAAATTGATCAGCGCGGCCTCTTCGTCGTCTTCTACACCCTCTACGATCGTGCGAATCAAGTGCAGGTTGCTCTGAATTGTTCGTCCCTTCACAGAACAAGTCTGATCCGGTTCCAACAGAGACTCGGCAACTAGCTGCAAGCGATTCGTCAGGATCTTGGCCAAAATCTTTAACTCTGTGTTTAGCAGAGTTATGGGCCTGTAATCATCTAATCCCCGCCCAACCTTCTTGCCTTTTCCCAACAGCGTGATCACGCCCCTGGTGATCCGACCGGGGATGGACCCCTGCCGAAACCAGTGGTTGAACACGACAGTCAAGAGCGGGACAAAAAGGTGCGACATCCTCAAGTACAATTCATAGGGCAAACCATCCAAACCTGGCGACTTGCCACTGCCGGTCTTCTTCAAAGCCGCGTAGACTTCGTCCTCCGTAATCTCCCCTTCGCAGCTAGCCGCTTCAGCCGGCAAAAGCCGGGGAAAGTCAGCCAAATAGCTGCGAAACTCCTCGTCACGGAGACCAGGCTCCTTGGTAAACCGGTGTTCGAAATGCCGCCGGAACGCCTCGCACATGTCGTCAGTGGACCGAAGGAGATGCCCCTCCGGGTCGCGCACCTCTCGAATGTACCGATCGCCGGCCCGACGAATTTCTTCCTTGCGCAGTTCTGCGCCCATGTTCACAGCTTCGGAAGACATCTTGCTTAACTTAGCTCTAATTACCTGGCCCATATAGCGCTCGCTAGTCGTGCGCCTCAGGGCCTCCCTGGCTAAGGCTATCTCGAGGGGATCCCCACCAGCCTCCGCCCGGGCGAAATTAGCACTAAGTGTCTTTGCCTCCGCAGCCTTATCTAGTTTGAGCCGCTGGCTATATTTGGTGGCGAAAGACCTAATGGAGTCCTTAAGGTTAACCCACCACTTATTCCCAATGACTCGCCCAATTAACGCCCGCTGAACTAGTTTTGTCAGCTGGTCACGAAAGTCCCGCCTGTCCAGTAAGGACTGATTGAACTTCCAATAACCAGCCAACCTAGGCCTAAAGTCTAACACCACACGGGCACAAACGAGTTTGTGGTCCGTGTAGCCTAGCCAGTGGAACGTTGGACATTCTAAGAAGTCTATGTCGGCCACTCTCACTAACATCCTATCCAGGTACGCAGATACCCGGGTAGAAGGCCAATTAAGCGCCCACGTCCACATACTCCCATCCGGATGATCGACCCGGTATCTATCGACGAGACCAAATTCGTCGATCAGATCAACCAGGCTACGATCATCATTCCTCCCGCTAGCGCCCCTCCCTCTATCCCATTTGGGGGTTAGGATGGCATTCCAGTCCCCAACTAAGATTAGCCGTGTTGAATGCACCATAAAGGGCTCCAACAGCCGAAAGAAAGAGACACGCTCACCTTGCTTATTGGGCGCATAAACCGCAATCAGCCGGAACAATTTGCTTTTCACTGCAATATCGGCCACGATCAGCCGGCCCTCGGCACCGACATGGACAAGGTCAACCTTCGCGTCCAGGGTACGCTTGACCAGCAAAGAAACACCTCTGGCTTGCCGGCTCCCATATGCTGAATAGACGACAAAGTCGTTAGACAGCACACAAGAGTCGACTTCGCAAACAAAGTGAGTCTCTTGGATCGCGGCCACATCCACGCCGAAGGACAAGAGGTCACGAAGCAGGCGAGCCGCCTTACCCCGATCCCTCAGGCCCTTCGCATTCAAGCTGGCTATCTTAATAGACATCTTTTAGTTCTGAAAAAGAAAAAACAAAGAAACATGCAACAAGGCTCTAGTCGCATACGGGGTAGAAATCTCGGGCAGAGGGGACCCCGACGGACTGTCCTAGGGACCCTGTACCAATGTCGGACGTAATCCGTCCGTCTAGGACAATCCCGCCGACGTCGGTGGGATATGTTAGTTTTACCACCCTATATAAACTGGGGTGGAGTAAAACGGGGAACCTCCCCGAACAATTTAGCGACATTTTTCTTAATTCAGGAGTCTTTTCCCTGATCATACAAATATTTGGGAAGCTCCTTTGGGCTTCCGCAATGTGCTCCCAGACCCGCAGGTTGCCACCGGTATTTCTTATCAGGGTGATGACACCTGGGGCCTGGGAGAAGTTCTTTGGGTCCTCAGTGGATAACCCATCCACTGAGGTGAGCTTAAGGAGTGGTCTTAGCAGCTTACGACGCTGTGACGACCACCCCGAAGAAATGTCCTCCTTCACCTTCATCAGCGCCTCCCCACGCGGGAGGTCCATCTTCTTCTTCGCCTTACTGGGAGTGGGAATAGGAGCAGGGGAGGATGTGGGAGTTAAGGAACTGATTTTCCTAAGGGGGGTCAAAAAGGGGGTTGGGGACTGGGCAGCTTTACGCGGGGACGCGGGAAGACTTCTCGCCTTATCCGCATATGTAGATCTTGCAGGCGACACCGGAGCTGAGGCACATTTTTCTCTGCTGGGCTTTTTTTCCCTGCTCCTACTTCTTCTGCGGGCCTTGGGAGTATCCTTTCGTTCTTCCACCTCCTCCTCTCTCCCCCGCTTTAGGGAAGCCGATCTATCAACTTCCATTGGAAGATCCTTTTTCGGGGAAGGACTCCTCTCCTTTCTTTGTTTGGGGGGAGACTTTTTAGGAGGCGACTCCTTGGGTTTCACCGGCGTCTTGGCAGGTGGAGGCACCTTCTCTGGGGACGGTGTTTTGCCCTTCTTTCTGCCCACCACCTGCCATTCGCCCTCCTTGTTGCCCACGGGAGCTTGCGTGGGTGAAGCTGTTTTTGGGCCTTCCTTTTCTTTTGCCGCTGGCTGCTGCTTAGTTGGTTGAGCTGGTTGGGTCTTTGGGGTCGGATTCTTGGACGGGCAGACCCTCGCGACATGGTCCGCCGCCCCGCAGACCCAACAGCACGGCTTCCTCCCTTCTACTATCACGTAAATGACCCTACCTCTGCAAGTGAGCGTGTTGGGAACTTTGGCTATCTTCTCCTTAGACATCGTCACCAGCAGGGTCATGTCTCCCGTAATGTAGCCTGCCTTAGACCGTAGCGAGGAGACTCCGGCCACCTTTCCAAAGTTAGCAAAGAAGGCGCCAACGTGGTCCTCAGTAATGTCCATGGGGACGCCGTGCAAAGTGACCTTAACCTTCCGGGCACCCATGTATTCTGTATGGAGCTGGAGAGTTTTCGTCTCCAGCACCACACCGACCAGACGTTTGGCTTCGTCGGTCGTGCCCAGCAGGACGTCCCACATGGCACTACTCTTCCTCGCTACGGCCTTCGCCTTGATCTTAAGTGCCCCAATTGCTTCCTCAAACGTATCCCTCGGCACTGCGATTAATCTTTGGGACTTGATATCCTTAGTGATGAGAGTAATTATTCTTGTTTGGATATCCGCCAATTCTCCGGGGACCGAGACCAGCTCGGTGCCTTTGATGTAATCCGCGTATTTTACTCTCATCCTCTCGTAGTACTCCTCATCCTTATTTATAGGTTTTCCCCCTGTCCAACCAGAAGTTGAAGGCTTGGGGGACCCGGGAGCTGATGGCACTCCTTCCGGCGTTGGTACTACTGCTGCTGCTACTCTAGGTACTGAAGGGGGATTATCCCGAGGCGGTAATGCCCAATCCCCCTCCTTTCCACCCACCGAGGCCGTGGTGGGAGGAACGATCACATCTGGCCTATCGGAGGCCATTGCCTCCTAAGAGGCTAAGCGCGAGACACCTGCCTCCGGTGTTTCGCGTCCTTCGCAGGTCGCTACTTTACGCAGCCCAAGCTATAAACTTGGGTGGAGACCACAATGCCACACTTGACCAAAGTAATAGTAAGTATCACAGTGGAACAGATACTACACTTTGATCCAAACCAAACCGACCACGCAAACACAAAAAAGTCTGAGTAGGGAAGGGTTGGTACTGATTTATTTACGTATAAATACATAAATTCTGGCACAAGGCCAACAAATGGGAGGGGGAACAAAAACTTGGGTTGGTCTTCCGTAACTATCTTATACCTAGCTAACCCGATTCACGACCCATACATACGTTACAATTTTCTCATTCACCATAAAAATTTGTCCATCAACACTCATACCTATCAAGCACCAAAATACCGCAAAATCATACCAGGGACCTAAAAACGCCCCAAATGTACATAAAAATTTGTTTATTTACAATATTTACAATAGTGTACAAAAATAAATTTAAAACTTTATTCATGAAATGACATGATGGGAAGGGGGAATGAAGAAACAAAAAATCCCCAAAACAAAAAACAATTTCAAATGAATATATATACACAATGTTAGTAAGACCCAAACACACCCACATAATTAAAGAGGCCACTGTATTCTGCCTTAAAAAAGACAAAATCAAGCAGCTCTCTTTCTAAGGGGAATGGAGAAGCAGGGGGCAAAAATAAATTGGACTGGAGAATGTATAAGGCTGACCCAGCCGAGAGTGAAACCGGGACAAAATAATACTTGGACAATGGGAATCTCGAACTGGATCATAACAAAAGCAATGGAGCCGGGAACAGGCGAGGACAAACACATTCACTCACATTAACTAGGCACAAAAAGAACTTCTACCTTAACCATGGGCGGGGTTCCAAAGGAATCCACCCCGATGCAACTAGCAGATCTAAAAGAGAAAATCAAGGCTAGCCCCGGTCACGCGAACCAGGCTCGCCGCATATACCCACCTTTCGCTGAACTCTGTCGGGTGCAGCCGTTTTCGTTCAGTTCTAATCTTAATTTTGAGCTGGTGCTCAAAATATCGGATTAGATCCTGATCCGAAAGACGACCGCCCCGCAAGACTTCCTCCAGACGCGTCATCCAAATCACCATTCTAGCCGTGGCCAGTAGCGACAGAAACACCATCCGCTTCACTCCAGAGTACGGGGGCGACACATTGTCCACAGCGTATGCGCGATCAATGAGCACAAGCTCCCGCGGCGCGATACGAGCAGTCAACTCGCCGACACGCGCCCACAACGGGCGAACGCGCGAACAATGGAAGAAGGCGTGCGCAGACGTCTCCTTAATTCCAAGGACGCAACGTTCACAATCTGGCAAATCCGCCAGGCCCATTGCGAAACGCTTGTCATTGAGAGACAAACCATTCCGAGCCAATCGCCAGGTCAGAGAAAACTCAGAGTTGTTGAGCCAATCCGCACCTGGCGCCCAAGACCAATGAGAGCGATACTCCTCTCTCGACATGCCGAGCTTACTCCACAGTTCATCCTTCACGGCGCCCTCCACTAATCCCCGATAGAAGATTCTCCTAGGCCGTGAAAGGTCACTGGACCATGGAATGGCCCGAAGGGCCGTCAGACATTCGAGCAGGAATTTCGGTCGCCCCCAAGGCCTATTGCTAGTCCTTAGGAGCGGGGGAGTGATAGTGAGGCTAGGGAACATGTCCCTCACTACCCCCGCAAGCAACCGATCTTCCTCCAACGCGCGCCTGAGGAATGCCAACCTCGAAGCGAGCACGTGGCTCCTCAAGTGTGGCATCCCCAGACCCCCTTGACACGGACGGAGGCAGCAGACTCCTTTGTCGACCATGTGTTTGCGTCCTCTCCAAAGACAGGAGAATAGCAAACGCTCGAGCGCCTTCTCATGATCGTCACAAAGGGGAAGTACAGACAGCCGGTAAAGGATTCTGGGAAAGAGGTATGTATTACACACCTCCGCCAGACCCTTCACGGAGAGACTCCGTCGACGCCAAATCTCGACCGACGCGCCGACCTTTGCCTGTACTTCTGACCAGTTTTTCTCCAACTGTAAGTCCGGACCGAACCAAACTCCGAGGAGCTTGACCGGCCCGTCCGTCCAGTCGAAGGGCCCCGGGAGGGAAACACCCTTCCAGGCACCTAACCGCAAGCCGGACGACTTGTCGCGGTTAATTCTGGCCCCTGTTACCTGTTCGTACCGTTCAAGCGCCTTCTGTACCGCCCTTATGTCCCTGCGGGAGGACACAAAGGTCGTTACGTCATCGGCGTACGCGGAAACCCTGGCTCGAGCTCCACCAGGGACAGCAATTCCACGCAGGACCGGACTGCACGTCTCGTCCCTTAGCCGGCGAAGGAGGGGCTCCAACGCCAGGACGTAAAGGAGAGGCGACAGTGGACAACCCTGTCGGACCGACCTAGACAGCGCGAAAGCGCCCGACAGCTTCCCGTTCACCTGTACCACAGCCTTGGGGGAGCGATACAGAAGGCTAATCCAGCGGCTGAAGTCGGGTTTGAATCCGGCGGCCTGCAGGACAGCAGCCAGGTAGCCATGGTCAATCCTATCAAATGCCTTGGACTGATCCAAATTGATCAGCGCGGCCTCTTCGTCGTCTTCTACACCCTCTACGATCGTGCGGATCAAGTGCAGGTTGCTCTGAATTGTTCGTCCCTTCACAGAACAAGTCTGATCCGGTTCCAACAGAGACTCGGCAACTAGCTGCAAGCGATTCGTCAGGATCTTGGCCAAAATCTTTAACTCTGTGTTTAGCAGAGTTATGGGCCTGTAATCATCTAATCCCCGCCCAACCTTCTTGCCTTTTCCCAACAGCGTGATCACGCCCCTGGTGATCCGACCGGGGATGGACCCCTGCCGAAACCAGTGGTTGAACACGACAGTCAAGAGCGGGACAAAAAGGTGCGACATCCTCAAGTACAATTCATAGGGCAAACCATCCAAACCTGGCGACTTGCCACTGCCGGTCTTCTTCAAAGCCGCGTAGACTTCGTCCTCCGTAATCTCCCCTTCGCAGCTAGCCGCTTCAGCCGGCAAAAGCCGGGGAAAGTCAGCCAAATAGCTGCGAAACTCCTCGTCACGGAGACCAGGCTCCTTGGTAAACCGGTGTTCGAAATGCTGCCGGAACGCCTCGCACATGTCGTCAGTGGACCGAAGGAGATGCCCCTCCGGGTCGCGCACCTCTCGAATGTACCGATCGCCGGCCCGACGAATTTCTTCCTTGCGCAGTTCTGCGCCCATGTTCACAGCTTCGGAAGACATCTTGCTTAACTTAGCCCTAATTACCTGGCCCATATAGCGCTCGCTAGTCGTGCGCCTCAGGGCCTCCCTGGCTAAGGCTATCTCTAGGGGATCCCCACCAGCCTCCGCCCGGGCGAAATTAGCACTAAGTGTCTTTGCCTCCGCAGCCTTATCTAGTTTGAGCCGCTGGCTATATTTGGTGGCGAAAGACCTAATGGAGTCCTTAAGGTTAACCCACCACTTATTCCCAATGACTCGCCCAATTAACGCCCGCTGAACTAGTTTTGTCAGCTGGTCACGAAAGTCCCGCCTGTCCAGTAAGGACTGATTGAACTTCCAATAACCAGCCAACCTAGGCCTAAAGTCTAACACCACACGGGCACAAACGAGTTTGTGGTCCGTGTAGCCTAGCCAGTGGAACGTTGGACATTCTAAGAAGTCTATGTCGGCCACTCTCACTAACATCCTATCCAGGTACGCAGATACCCGGGTAGAAGGCCAATTAAGCGCCCACGTCCACATACTCCCATCCGGATGATCGACCCGGTATCTATCGACGAGACCAAATTCGTCGATCAGATCAACCAGGCTACGATCATCATTCCTCCCGCTAGCGCCCCTCCCTCTATCCCATTTGGGGGTTAGGATGGCATTCCAGTCCCCAACTAAGATTAGCCGTGTTGAATGCACCATAAAGGGCTCCAACAGCCGAAAGAAAGAGACACGCTCACCTTGCTTATTGGGCGCATAAACCACAATCAGCCGGAACAATTTGCTTTTCACTGCAATATCGGCCACGATCAGCCGGCCCTCGGCACCGACATGGACAAGGTCAACCTTCGCGTCCAGGGTACGCTTAACCAGCAAAGAAACACCTCTGGCTTGCCGGCTCCCATATGCTGAATAGACGACAAAGTCGTTAGACAGCACACAAGAGTCGACTTCGCAAACAAAGTGAGTCTCTTGGATCGCGGCCACATCCACGCCGAAGGACAAGAGGTCACGAAGCAGGCGAGCCGCCTTACCCCGATCCCTCAGGCCCTTCGCATTCAAGCTGGCTATCTTAATAGACATCTTTTAGTTCTGAAAAAGAAAAAACAAAGAAACATGCAACAAGGCTCTAGTCGCATACGGGGTAGAAATCTCGGGCAGAGGGGACCCCGACGGACTGTCCTAGGGACCCTGTACCAATGTCGGACGTAATCCGTCCGTCTAGGACAATCCCGCCGACGTCGGTGGGATATGTTAGTTTTACCACCCTATATAAACTGGGGTGGAGTAAAACGGGGAACCTCCCCGAACAATTTAGCGACATTTTTCTTAATTCAGGAGTCTTTTCCCTGATCATACAAATATTTGGGAAGCTCCTTTGGGCTTCCGCAATGTGCTCCCAGACCCGCAGGTTGCCACCGGTATTTCTTATCAGGGTGATGACACCTGGGGCCTGGGAGAAGTTCTTTGGGTCCTCAGTGGATAACCCATCCACTGAGGTGAGCTTAAGGAGTGGTCTTAGCAGCTTACGACGCTGTGACGACCACCCCGAAGAAATGTCCTCCTTCACCTTCATCAGCGCCTCCCCACGCGGGAGGTCCATCTTCTTCTTCGCCTTACTGGGAGTGGGAATAGGAGCAGGGGAGGATGTGGGAGTTAAGGAACTGATTTTCCTAAGGGGGGTCAAAAAGGGGGTTGGGGACTGGGCAGCTTTACGCGGGGACGCGGGAAGACTTCTCGCCTTATCCGCATATGTAGATCTTGCAGGCGACACCGGAGCTGAGGCACATTTTTCTCTGCTGGGCTTTTTTTCCCTGCTCCTACTTCTTCTGCGGGCCTTGGGAGTATCCTTTCGTTCTTCCACCTCCTCCTCTCTCCCCCGCTTTAGGGAAGCCGATCTATCAACTTCCATTGGAAGATCCTTTTTCGGGGAAGGACTCCTCTCCTTTCTTTGTTTGGGGGGAGACTTTTTAGGAGGCGACTCCTTGGGTTTCACCGGCGTCTTGGCAGGTGGAGGCACCTTCTCTGGGGACGGTGTTTTGCCCTTCTTTCTGCCCACCACCTGCCATTCGCCCTCCTTGTTGCCCACGGGAGCTTGCGTGGGTGAAGCTGTTTTTGGGCCTTCCTTTTCTTTTGCCGCTGGCTGCTGCTTAGTTGGTTGAGCTGGTTGGGTCTTTGGGGTCGGATTCTTGGACGGGCAGACCCTCGCGACATGGTCCGCCGCCCCGCAGACCCAACAGCACGGCTTCCTCCCTTCTACTATCACGTAAATGACCCTACCTCTGCAAGTGAGCGTGTTGGGAACTTTGGCTATCTTCTCCTTAGACATCGTCACCAGCAGGGTCATGTCTCCCGTAATGTAGCCTGCCTTAGACCGTAGCGAGGAGACTCTGGCCACCTTTCCAAAGTTAGCAAAGAAGGCGCCAACGTGGTCCTCAGCAATGTCCATGGGGACGCCGTGCAAAGTGACCTTAACCTTCCGGGCACCCATGTATTCTGTATGGAGCTGGAGAGTTTTCGTCTCCAGCACCACACCGACCAGACGTTTGGCTTCGTCGGTCGTGCCCAGCAGGACGTCCCACATAGCACTACTCTTCCTCGCTACGGCCTTCGCCTTGATCTTAAGTGCCCCAATTGCTTCCTCAAACGTATCCCTCGGCACTGCGATTAATCTTTGGGACTTGATATCCTTAGTGATAAGAGTAATAGTCCTGGTTTGGATATCCGCCAATTCTCCGGGGACCGAGACCAGCTCGGTGCCTTTTATGTATTCCGCGTACTTTAACCTCATCCTCTCGTAGTACTCCTCATCCTTATTTATAGGTTTTCCCCCTGTCCAACCAGAAGTTGAAGGCTTGGGGGACCCGGGAGCTGATGGCACTCCTTCCGGCGTTGGTACTACTGCTGCTGCTACTCTAGGTACTGAAGGGGGATTATCCCGAGGCGGTAATGCCCAATCCCCCTCCTTTCCTCCCACCGAGGCCGTGGTGGGAGGAACGATCACATCTGGCCTATCGGAGGCCATTGCCTCCTAAGAGGCTATGCGCGAGACACCTGCCTCCGGTGTTTCGCGTCCTTCGCAGGTCGCTACTTTACGCAGCCCAAGCTATAAACTTGGGTGGAGACCACAATGCCACACTTGACCAAAGTAATAGTAAGTATCACTATGGAACAGATACTACACTTTGATCCAAACCAAACCGACCACGCAAACACAAAAAAGTCTGAGTAGGGAAGGGTTGGTACTTATTTATTTGCCAACAAAGTACAAATTCTGGCACAAGGCCAAACAATGGGGAGGGGGAACAAAATCTTGGGTTGGTCTTCCGTAACTATCTTATACCTAGCTAATCAGATTCACGACCCATACATACGTTACAATTTTCTCATTCACCATAAAAATTTGTCCATCAACACTCATACCTATCATACACCAAAATACCGCAGTAACATACCAGGGACCTAAAAACGCCCCAAATGTACATAAAAATTTGTGTATTTACAATAATTACAATAGTGTACAAAAATAAATTTAAAACTTTATTCATGAAATGACATGATGGGGAGGGGGTATGAAGAAACAAAAATCCCCAAAACAAAAAACAATTTCAAATGAATATATAAACACAATGTTAGTAAGACCCAAACACACCCACATAATTAAAGAGGCCACTGTATTCTGCCTTAAAAAGACAAAATCAAGCAGCTCTCTTTCTAAGGGGAATGGAGAAGCAGGGGGCAAAAATAAATTGGACTGGAGAATGTATAAGGCTGACCCAGCCGAGAGTGAAAACGGGACAAAATAATACTTGGACAATGGGAATCTCGAACTGGATCATAACAAAAGCAATGGAGCCGGGAACAGGCCAGGACAAACCCATTCACTCACATTAACTAGGCACAAAAAGAACTTCTACCTTAACCACGGGCGGGGTTCCAAAGGAATCCACCCCGATGCAACTAGCAGATCTAAAAGAGAAAATCAAGGCTAGCCCCGGTCACGCGAACCAGGCTCGCCGCATATACCCACCTTTCGCTGAACTCTGTCGGGTGCAGCCGTTTTCGTTCAGTTCTAATCTTAATTTTGAGCTGGTGCTCAAAATATCGGATTAGATCCTGATCCGAAAGACGACCGCCCCGCAAGACTTCCTCCAGACGCGTCATCCAAATCACCATTCTAGCCGTGGCCAGTAGCGACAGAAACACCATCCGCTTCACTCCAGAGTACGGGGGCGACACATTGTCCACAGCGTATGCGCGATCAATGAGCACAAGCTCCCGCGGCGCGATACGAGCAGTCAACTCGCCAACACGCGCCCACAACGGGCGAACGCGCGAACAATGGAAGAAGGCGTGCGCAGACGTCTCCTTAATTCCAAGGACGCAACGTTCACAATCTGGCAAATCCGCCAGGCCCATTGCGAAACGCTTGTCGTTGAGAGACAAACCATTCCGAGCCAATCGCCAGGTCAGAGAAAACTCAGAGTTGTTGAGCCAATCCGCACCTGGCGCCCAAGACCAATGAGAGCGATACTCCTCTCTCGACATGCCGAGCTTACTCCACAGTTCATCCTTCACGGCGCCCTCCACTAATCCCCGATAGAAGATTCTCCTAGGCCGTGAAAGGTCACTGGACCATGGAATGGCCCGAAGGGCCGTCAGACATTCGAGCAGGAATTTCGGTCGCCCCCAAGGCCTATTGCTAGTCCTTAGGAGCGGGGGAGTGATAGTGAGGCTAGGGAACATGTCCCTCACTACCCCCGCAAGCAACCGATCTTCCTCCAACGCGCGCCTGAGGAATGCCAACCTCGAAGCGAGCACGTGGCTCCTCAAGTGTGGCATCCCCAGACCCCCTTGACACGGACGGAGGCAGCAGACTCCTTTGTCGACCATGTGTTTGCGTCCTCTCCAAAGACAGGAGAATAGCAAACGCTCGAGCGCCTTCTCATGATCGTCACAAAGGGGAAGTACAGACAGCCGGTAAAGGATTCTGGGAAAGAGGTATGTATTACACACCTCCGCCAGACCCTTCACGGAGAGACTCCGTCGACGCCAAATCTCGACCGACGCGCCGACCTTTGCCTGTACTTCTGACCAGTTTTTCTCCAACTGTAAGTCCGGACCGAACCAAACTCCGAGGAGCTTGACCGGCCCGTCCGTCCAGTCGAAGGGCCCCGGGAGGGAAACACCCTTCCAGGCACCTAACCGCAAGCCGGACGACTTGTCGCGGTTAATTCTGGCCCCTGTTACCTGTTCGTACCGTTCAAGCGCCTTCTGTACCGCCCTTATGTCCCTGCGGGAGGACACAAAGGTCGTTACGTCATCGGCGTACGCGGAAACCCTGGCTCGAGCTCCTCCAGGGACAGCAATTCCACGCAGGACCGGACTGCACGTCTCGTCCCTTAGCCGGCGAAGGAGAGGCTCCAACGCCAGGACGTAAAGGAGAGGCGACAGTGGACAACCCTGTCGGACCGACCTAGACAGCGCGAAAGCGCCCGACAGCTTCCCGTTCACCTGTACCACAGCCTTGGGGGAGCGATACAGAAGGCTAATCCAGCGGCTGAAGTCGGGTTTGAATCCGGCGGCCTGCAGGACAGCAGCCAGGTAGCCATGGTCAATCCTATCAAATCCAAATTGATCAGCGCGGCCTCTTCGTCGTCTTCTACACCCTCTACGATCGTGCGAATCAAGTGCAGGTTGCTCTGAATTGTTCGTCCCTTCACAGAACAAGTCTGATCCGGTTCCAACAGAGACTCGGCAACTAGCTGCAAGCGATTCGTCAGGATCTTGGCCAAAATCTTTAACTCTGTGTTTAGCAGAGTTATGGGCCTGTAATCATCTAATCCCCGCCCAACCTTCTTGCCTTTTCCCAACAGCGTGATCACGCCCCTGGTGATCCGACCGGGGATGGACCCCTGCCGAAACCAGTGGTTGAACACGACAGTCAAGAGCGGGACAAAAAGGTGCGACATCCTCAAGTACAATTCATAGGGCAAACCATCCAAACCTGGCGACTTGCCACTGCCGGTCTTCTTCAAAGCCGCGTAGACTTCGTCCTCCGTAATCTCCCCTTCGCAGCTAGCCGCTTCAGCCGGCAAAAGCCGGGGAAAGTCAGCCAAATAGCTGCGAAACTCCTCGTCACGGAGACCAGGCTCCTTGGTAAACCGGTGTTCGAAATGCTGCCGGAACGCCTCGCACATGTCGTCGGTGGACCTAAGGAGATGTCCCTCCGGGTCGCGCACCTCTCGAATGTACCGATCGCCGGCCCGACGAATTTCTTCCTTGCGCAGTTCTGCGCCCATGTTCACAGCTTCGGAAGACATCTTGCTTAACTTAGCTCTAATTACCTGACCCATATAGCGCTCGCTAGTCGTGCGCCTCAGGGCCTCCCTGGCTAAGGCTATCTCTAGGGGATCCCCACCAGCCTCCGCCCGGGCGAAATTAGCACTAAGTGTCTTTGCCTCCGCAGCCTTATCTAGTTTGAGCCGCTGGCTATATTTGGTGGCGAAAGACCTAATGGAGTCCTTAAGGTTAACCCACCACTTATTCCCAATGACTCGCCCAATTAACGCCCGCTGAACTAGTTTTGTCAACTGGTCACGAAAGTCCCGCCTGTCCAGTAAGGACTGATTGAACTTCCAATAACCAGCCAACCTAGGCCTAAAGTCTAACACCACACGGGCACAAACGAGTTTGTGGTCCGTGTAGCCTAGCCAGTGGAACGTTGGACATTCTAAGAAGTCTATGTCGGCCACTCTCACTAACATCCTATCCAGGTACGCAGATACCCGGGTAGAAGGCCAATTAAGCGCCCACGTCCACATACTCCCATCCGGATGATCGACCCGGTATCTATCGACGAGACCAAATTCGTCGATCAGATCAACCAGGCTGCGATCATCATTCCTCCCGCTAGCGCCCCTCCCTCTATCCCATTTGGGGGTTAGGATGGCATTCCAGTCCCCAACTAAGATTAGCCGTGTTGAATGCACCATAAAGGGCTCCAACAGCCGAAAGAAAGAGACACGCTCACCTTGCTTATTGGGCGCATAAACCGCAATCAACCGGAACGACTTGCTTTTCACTGCAATATCGGCCACGATCAGCCGGCCCTCGGCACCGACATGGACAAGGTCAACCTTCGCGTCCAGGGTACGCTTGACCAGCAAAGAAACACCTCTGGCTTGCCGGCTCCCATATGCTGAATAGACGACAAAGTCGTTAGACAGCACACAAGAGTCGACTTCGCAAACAAAGTGAGTCTCTTGGATCGCGGCCACATCCACGCCGAAGGACAAGAGGTCACGAAGCAGGCGAGCCGCCTTACCCCGATCCCTCAGGCCCTTCGCATTCAAGCTGGCTATCTTAATAGACATCTTTTAAACCTGAAAAAGAGAAAAAGAAAAACAGGCAACAAAGGCTCTCTAGATGCATACGGGGCGAAAATCTCGGGCAGACAGGACCCCGACGGACTGTCCCAGGGAACCAGTTCCTATGTCGGACGTAATCCGTCCGTCTGAGACAATACCGCCGACGTCCGTGGGGTACATTAGTTTTACCACCCTATATAAACTGGGGTGGAGTAAAACAGGGAACCTCCCCGAACAATTTTTAGACATTTTTCTAAGTTCTGCTGAGCTTTCAATGTACATCCTTAGTTTAGGATAAAGTTTTTTCGCTTCCGCGATGTGGTCCCAGACCCGCAGGTTACCCCCGGTATTCCGTACGAGGGTAATTACTCCTGGGGCCTGGGGAAAGTTTTTGGGGTCCTCCGTAGATAGACCGTCAACTGTGGTCATCTTCAGCAGTGGTTTGAGTAGTTTTCGTCTTTGTGACGACCACCCTGCAGAGATGTCCTCCTCTACTTTCAATAGCGCTTCCCCTTTGGGCAGGGCTTTTATCTTTTTTGCCCGAGTGGGAGTGGACATAGGAGAAGGGGAGAGAGTGGGGGATAAAGCAACTGGTCTCAGGGGGGTTAATTTAAAGGTAGGGGACTGGGAAGCTTTCCGCGGGGACGAGGGGAGGCTTCTTGCCTTTTGCGCATACGTTTGCCTCTCCGGTGAGGCAGGAAGCGAGGAGCACCTGTGTGTTGTCGAACTCCTTTCTCTGCTCTTCCGCCGATTCTTGAAGTTCTCTTGCTGCTCTTCTTCGTCCTCCCGGCTGCGTTTCAACGACGCCGATCTTTGAGTCTCCATGGGCTCTTCCCTTGGTTGTTCCTTCGGGCCCTCATTTTGGGGAGGTTTTTTTGCCTTCCCCTGCTTGGTAGCTGCTTTGGGTGATGAGGGCACCTTTGACTCCGAAGGCTCCTGAGGTGGCGAGGGCGTTTTGGTCGGAGAAGGCGTTTTGGTCTGAGAAGGCGTTTTGGCCGGAGAAGGCGATTTCTCCGCTAGTGCCTTCGCCTTCTTTTTCTTGCCGACCGTCTGCCACTCATTCACCTTATCCGGAACAGACGATTTCGCCTCCGTTGGAGCTTCTGGTTGTTTCGCTGCCGGTTTCTCCTGCTGCTGCTTTGCTGGCTGGGTCCCAGGGGCCGGATCCTTTTTCGGGCACGCCTTGGCGACGTGATTGGAATCGCCGCAGACCCAGCAGAAGGGCTTCCTCCCCTCAACGATCACGTAAATTGATCTTCCCCTGCAGGTGATAATGTTGGGGATATTCCCGATCTTTTTTTGCTCGACCGTCACCTGCAGGGTGACGTCACCGGTGAGAAAGCCCTGCTTCGAGGTGAGCGCCTTCACCTCTTCGACCATGCCGAATTGTGTGAAAAACACCCCGACATGGTCTAACGAGATGTCCATGGGCACGCCGTGGAGAGTGATCTTTGATCTGCGCATGCCCATGTATTCTGTATCCAGGCGCAACGTCTTTGTTTCCATAAAGGAGCCGGCCAGTTTTCTTGCTTCCTCCGCAGAGCCAAGTAGAACATCCCACACGGCGTGGCTGCGCCTAGCCACCATCTTTCCATTGATCTTCAAGGCCTTGATGGCCTCCTCCACCACGTCCCTGCTGACCCCGATAAGTTTGCGACTTTTCGGATCCCTGGTCAGCAGGGAAAGGATCCTGGGCTCAATGTTACTGAGCGTCTCGGGCACCGAGATAATCTCCGCTCCTGTCACGTATTTAGCGTATTTCTCCTTTAGAGACTCATAATACGCTGAATCCTTCCGCACTTTCTGGATGGTCCCCCCGGTCCAAGCCTTGTCGGGGGAAACCGTGTCTGCTGAACACCGCTGCCCGTCCTCCTTAGACGTAGAGGGCACCGGAGATGCAGGAGCTGCTGGTAGGGTTGCTACTCCTGGTCCTTTTTCCAAGGAGAGGGGTGAGGCAGGCAACCGCCAATCCCCCTCCTTTCCTCCCACCGAGGCCGTGGTGGGAGGAACGATCACATCTGGCCTATCGGAGGCCATTGCCTCCTAAGAGGCTAAGCGCGAGACACCTGCCTCCGGTGTTTCGCGTCCTTCGCAGGTCGCTACTTTACGCAGCCCAAGCTATAAACTTGGGTGGAGACCACAATGCCACACTTGACCAAAGTAATAGTAAGTATCACAGTGGAACAGATACTACACTTTGATCCAAACCAAACCGACCACGCAAACACAAAAAAGTCTGAGTAGGGAAGGGTTGGTACTTATTTATTTTGCCAAAAGTACAAAATTCTGGCACAAGGCCAACAAATGGGAGGGGGAACAAAAACTTGGGTTGGTCTTCCGTAACTATCTTATACCTAGCTAATCCGATTCACGACCCATACATACGTTACAATTTTCTCATTCACCATAAAAATTTGTCCATCAACACTCATACCTATCAAGCACCAAAATACCGCAAAATCATACCAGGGACCTAAAAACACCCCAAATGTACATAAAAATTTGTTTATTTACAATATTTACAATAGTGTACAAAAATAAATTTAAAACTTTATTCATGAAATGACATGATGGGAAGGGGGAATGAAGAAACAAAAAATCCCCAAAACAAAAAACAATTTCAAATGAATATATATACACAATGTTAGTAAGACCCAAACACACCCACATAATTAAAGAGGCCACTGTATTCTGCCTTAAAAAAGGACAAAATCAAGCAGCTCTCTTTCTAAGGGGAATGGAGAAGCAGGGGGCAAAAATAAATTGGACTGGAGAATGTATAAGGCTGACCCAGCCGAGAGTGAAAACGGGACAAAATAATACTTGGACAATGGGAATCTCGAACTGGATCATAACAAAAGCAATGGAGCCGGGAACAGGCCAGGACAAACACATTCACTCACATTAACTAGGCACAAAAAGAACTTCTACCTTAACCACGGGCGGGGTTCCAAAGGAATCCACCCCGATGCAACTAGCAGATCTAAAAGAGAAAATCAAGGCTAGCCCCGGTCACGCGAACCAGGCTCGCCGCATATACCCACCTTTCGCTGAACTCTGTCGGGTGCAGCCGTTTTCGTTCAGTTCTAATCTTAATTTTGAGCTGGTGCTCAAAATATCGGATTAGATCCTGATCCGAAAGACGACCGGCCCGCAAGACTTCCTCCAGACGCGTCATCCAAATCACCATTCTAGCCGTGGCCAGTAGCGACAGAAACACCATCCGCTTCACTCCAGAGTACGGGGGCGACACATTGTCCACAGCGTATGCGCGATCAATGAGCACAAGCTCCCGCGGCGCGATACGAGCAGTCAACTCGCCGACACGCGCCCACAACGGGCGAACGCGCGAACAATGGAAGAAGGCGTGCGCAGACGTCTCCTTAATTCCAAGGACGCAACGTTCACAATCTGGCAAATCCGCCAGGCCCATTGCGAAACGCTTGTCATTGAGAGACAAACCATTCCGAGCCAATCGCCAGGTCAGAGAAAACTCAGAGTTGTTGAGCCAATCCGCACCTGGCGCCCAAGACCAATGAGAGCGATACTCCTCTCTCGACATGCCGAGCTTACTCCACAGTTCATCCTTCACGGCGCCCTCCACTAATCCCCGATAGAAGATTCTCCTAGGCCGTGAAAGGTCACTGGACCATGGAATGGCCCGAAGGGCCGTCAGACATTCGAGCAGGAATTTCGGCCGCCCCCAAGGCCTATTGCTAGTCCTTAGGAGCGGGGGAGTGATAGTGAGGCTAGGGAACATG
The DNA here is from genome assembly GCA_037127315.1 of Ascarosepion bandense. Classification (NCBI taxonomy): domain Eukaryota; kingdom Metazoa; phylum Mollusca; class Cephalopoda; order Sepiida; family Sepiidae; genus Ascarosepion; species Ascarosepion bandense. The sequence continues at coordinate 9,115 of JBBBDQ010001766.1, read as the reverse complement.
TCCCTCACTACCCCCGCAAGCAACCGATCTTCCTCCAACGCGCGCCTGAGGAATGCCAACCTCGAAGCGAGCACGTGGCTCCTCAAGTGTGGCATCCCCAGACCCCCTTGACACGGACGGAGGCAACAGACTCCTTTGTCGACCATGTGTTTGCGTCCTCTCCAAAGACAGGAGAATAGCAAACGCTCGAGCGCCTTCTCATGATCGTCACAAAGGGGAAGTACAGACAGCCGGTAAAGGATTCTGGGAAAGAGGTATGTATTACACACCTCCGCCAGACCCTTCACGGAGAGACTCCGTCGACGCCAAATCTCGACCGACGCGCCGACCTTTGCCTGTACTTCTGACCAGTTTTTCTCCAACTGTAAGTCCGGACCGAACCAAACTCCGAGGAGCTTGACCGGCCCGTCCGTCCAGTCGAAGGGCCCCGGGAGGGAAACACCCTTCCAGGCACCTAACCGCAAGCCGGACGACTTGTCGCGGTTAATTCTGGCCCCTGTTACCTGTTCGTACCGTTCAAGCGCCTTCTGTACCGCCCTTATGTCCCTGCGGGAGGACACAAAGGTCGATACGTCATCGGCGTACGCGGAAACCCTGGCTCGAGCTCCACCAGGGACCTTGATTCCACGCAGGACCGGACTGCACGTCTCGTCCCTTAGCCGGCGAAGGAGGGGCTCCAACGCCAGGACGTAAAGGAGAGGCGACAGTGGACAACCCTGTCGGACCGACCTAGACAGCGCGAAAGCGCTCGACAGCTTCCCGTTCACCTGTACCACAGCCTTGGGGGAGCGATACAGAAGGCTAATCCAGCGGCTGAAGTCGGGTTTGAATCCGGCGGCCTGCAGGACAGCAGCCAGGTAGCCATGGTCAATCCTATCAAATGCCTTGGACTGATCCAAATTGATCAGCGCGGCCTCTTCGTCGTCTTCTACACCCTCTACGATCGTGCGGATCAAGTGCAGGTTGCTCTGAATTGTTCGTCCCTTCACAGAACAAGTCTGATCCGGTTCCAACAGAGACTCGGCAACTAGCTGCAAGCGATTCGTCAGGATCTTGGCCAAAATCTTTAACTCTGTGTTTAGCAGAGTTATGGGCCTGTAATCATCTAATCCCCGCCCAACCTTCTTGCCTTTTCCCAACAGCGTGATCACGCCCCTGGTGATCCGACCGGGGATGGACCCCTGCCGAAACCAGTGGTTGAACACGACAGTCAAGAGCGGGACAAAAAGGTGCGACATCCTCAAGTACAATTCATAGGGCAAACCATCCAAACCTGGCGACTTGCCACTGCCGGTCTTCTTCAAAGCCGCGTAGACTTCGTCCTCCGTAATCTCCCCTTCGCAGCTAGCCGCTTCAGCCGGCAAAAGCCGGGGAAAGTCAGCCAAATAGCTGCGAAACTCCTCGTCACGGAGACCAGGCTCCTTGGTAAACCGGTGTTCGAAATGCTGCCGGAACGCCTCGCACATGTCGTCGGTGGACCTAAGGAGATGTCCCTCCGGGTCGCGCACCTCTCGAATGTACCGATCGCCGGCCCGACGAATTTCTTCCTTGCGCAGTTCTGCGCCCATGTTCACAGCTTCGGAAGACATCTTGCTTAACTTAGCCCTAAATACCTGACCCATATAGCGCTCGCTAGTCGTGCGCCTCAGGGCCTCCCTGGCTAAGGCTATCTCTAGGGGATCCCCACCAGCCTCCGCCCGGGCGAAATTAGCACTAAGTGTCTTTGCCTCCGCAGCCTTATCTAGTTTGAGCCGCTGGCTATATTTGGTGGCGAAAGACCTAATGGAGTCCTTAAGGTTAACCCACCACTTATTCCCAATGACTCGCCCAATTAACGCCCGCTGAACTAGTCTTGTCAGCTGGTCACGAAAGTCCCGCCTGTCCAGTAAGGACTGATTGAACTTCCAATAACCAGCCAACCTAGGCCTAAAGTCTAACACCACACGGGCACAAACAAGTTTGTGGTCCGTGTAGCCTAGCCAGTGGAACGTTGGACATTCTAAGAAGTCTATGTCGGCCACTCTCACTAACATCCTATCCAGGTACGCAGATACCCGGGTAGAAGGCCAATTAAGCGCCCACGTCCACATACTCCCATCCGGATGATCGACCCGGTATCTATCGACGAGACCAAATTCGTCGATCAGATCAACCAGGCTACGATCATCATTCCTCCCGCTAGCGCCCCTCCCTCTATCCCATTTGGGGGTTAGGATGGCATTCCAGTCCCCAACTAAGATTAGCCGTGTTGAATGCACCATAAAGGGCTCCAACAGCCGAAAGAAAGAGACACGCTCACCTTGCTTATTGGGCGCATAAACCACAATCAGCCGGAACAATTTGCTTTTCACTGCAATATCGGCCACGATCAGCCGGCCCTCGGCACCGACATGGACAAGGTCAACCTTCGCGTCCAGGGTACGCTTGACCAGCAAAGAAACACCTCTGGCTTGCCGGCTCCCATATGCTGAATAGACGACAAAGTCGTTAGACAGCACACAAGAGTCGACTTCGCAAACAAAGTGAGTCTCTTGGATCGCGGCCACATCCACGCCGAAGGACAGGAGGTCACGAAGCAGGCGAGCCGCCTTACCCCGATCCCTCAAGCCCTTCGCATTTAAACTGGCTAACTTAATAGACATCTTTTAAACCTGAAAAAGAAAAAAGAAAAAACAGGCAACAAAGGCTCTCTAATTGCATACGGGACGGAAATCTTTGGCAGTTAGGACCCCGACGGACTGTCCTAGGGACCCTGTTCCTACGTCGGACGTAATCCGTCCGTCTAGGACAATGCCGCCGACGTCCGTGGGGTACATTAGTTTTACCACCCTATATAAACTGGGGTGGAGCAAAACCGGGAACCTCCCCGAACAATTTTTGGACATTTTCCTTAGTTCAGCTGAATTCTCGATACACATCCTTAATTTAGGATAACACTTTTTCGCTTCTGCGATGTGGTCCCAGACCCGCAGGTTACCCCCGGTATTCCGTACGAGGGTAATTACTCCTGGGGCCTGGGAAAAGTTATTGGGGTCCTCCGTCGATAGACCATCCACAGAGGTCATCTTCAGCAGTGGCTTGAGTAATTTTCGTCTTTGCGATGACCACTCTGCAGAGACGTCCTCTTCCACCTTCAATAGCGCTTCCCCTCTGGGCAGGGCTTTTTTCTTTTTTGCCCGAGTGGGAGTGGACATGGGAGAAGGGGAGGGAGTGGGGGGTTAAAGCAACTGATCTTAGGGGGGTCAATTTAAAGGTAGGGGACTGGGAAGCCTTCAGCGGGGACGAGGGGAGGCTCCTTGCCTTTTGCGCGTACGTCTGCCTCTCCGGCGAGACAGGAAGCGAGGAGCACCTGTGTGATGTTGAACTCCTTTCTCTGCTCTTTCGCCGATTTTTGGAGATCTCTTGCTGCTCCTCTTCGTCCTCCCGGCTGCGTTTTAACGACCCCGATCTTTGTGTTTCCATCGGTTCTTCCTTATCCTTCGGGCCCTCATTTTGGGGAGGTTTTTTTGCCTTCCCCTGCTTGGTAGCGGCCTTGGGTGATGAGGGCTCCCTTGACTCCGAAGGCTCCTGAGGTGGTGAGGGCATTTTGGTCGGAGAAGGCGATTTCTCCGCTGGCACCTTCGCCTTCTTTTTCTTTCCGACAGTCTGCCACTCATTCACCTTATCCGAAACTGCCGATTTCACCTCCTTCGACACTTCTGGTGGCTTTACAACCGGTTTCTCCTGCTGCTGCTTTGCCGGCTGGGTCCCTGTGGCCGGATCCTTTTCGGGCACGCCTTGGCGACGTGATTGGAATCGCCACAAACCCAGCAGAAGGGCTTTCTTCCCTCGACGATCACATAAATTGACCTTCCCCTGCAGGTGATAATGTTGGGGATATTGCCAATCTTCTTTTGCTCGACCGTCACCTGCAGGATGACATCACCAGTCAGAAAGCCCTGCTTCGAAGTGAGTGCCTTCACCTCCTCGACCTTGCCAAATTGTGTGAAGAACACCCCAACGTGGTCCAATGAAATCTCCATGGGCACGCCGTGAAGAGTGATCTTTGATCTACGCATGCCCATATATTCCGTGTCCAGGCGCAACGTCTTTGTTTCCCAAATGGAACCAGCCAGCTTTCTCGCTTCCTCCGCAGAGTCCAGCAAAACATCCCATACGGTGTGGCTGCGCCTAGCCACCATCCTACCGTTAATTTTCAGGGCCACAATGGCCTCCTCCACCACGTCCCTGCTGACCCCGATCAGTTTGCGGCTCTTCGGATCCCTGGTCAGCAGGGATAGGATCCTGGGCTCAATGACACTGAGCGTCTCGGGAACCGAGAGAATCTCCGTTCCTGTGACAAATTTGGCGTATTTATCCTTAAGGGACTCATAATACGCAGAATCCCTTCGCACTTTCCGGATGGTCTCCCCGGTCCACGCCTTGCCAGGGGTAACCGTTGCTGCTAGACACCGCTGCCCATCTTCCTTCGACGTTGAGGGCACCGGAGATGCAGGAGCTGCTGGTAGGGTTGCTACTCCTGGTCCTTTTTCCAAGGAGAGGGGTGAGGCAGGCAACCGCCAATCCCCCTCCTTTCCTCCCACCGAGGCCGTGGTGGGAGGAACGATCACATCTGGCCTATCGGAGGCCATTGCCTCCTAAGAGGCTAAGCGCGAGACACCTGCCTCCGGTGTTTCGCGTCCTTCGCAGGTCGCTACTTTACGCAGCCCAAGCTATAAACTTGGGTGGAGACCACAATGCCACACTTGACCAAAGCAATAGTAAGTATCACAGTGGAACAGATACTACACTTTGATCCAAACCAAACCGACCACGCAAACACAAAAAAGTCTGAGTAGGGAAGGGTTGGTACTTATTTATTTGTTCAAAAAGTACAAATTCTGGCACAAGGCCAAACAATGGGGAGGGGGAACAAAAACTTGGGTTGGTCTTCCGTAACTATCTTATACCTAGCTAATCAGATTCACGACCCATACATACGTTACAATTTTCTCATTCACCATAAAAATTTGTCCATCAACACTCATACCTATCAAGCACCAAAATACCGCAAAATCATACCGGGGACCTAAAAAAAAACACCCCAAATGTACATAAAAATTTGTGTTTTTACAATATTTACAATAGTGTACAAAAATAAATTTAAAACTTTATTCATGAAATGACATGATGGGGAGGGGGAATGAAGAAACAAAAAACCCCAAAACAAAACACAATTTCAAATGAATATATATACACAATGTTAGTAAGACCCAAACACACCCACATAATTAAAGAGGCCACTGTATTCTGCCTTTAAAAAAGGACAAAATCAAGCAGCTCTCTTTCTAAGGGGAATGGATAAGCAGGGGGCAAAAATAAATTGGACTGGAGAATGTATAAGGCTGACCCAGCCGAGAGTGAAAACGGGACAAAATAATACTTGGACAATGGGAATCTCGAACTGGATCATAACAAAAGCAATGGAGCCGGGAACAGGCGAGGACAAACACATTCACTCACATTAACTAGGCACAAAAAGAACTTCTTCCTTAACCATGGGCGGGGTTCCAAAGGAATCCACCCCGATGCAACTAGCAGATCTAAAAGAGAAAATCAAGGCTAGCCCCGGTCACGCGAACCAGGCTCGCCGCATATACCCACCTTTCGCTGAACTCTGTCGGGTGCAGCCGTTTCCGTTCAGTTCTAATCTTAATTTTGAGCTGGTGCTCAAAATATCGGATTAGATCCTGATCCGAAAGACGACCTCCCCGCAAGACTTCCTCCAGACGCGTCATCCAAATCACCATTCTAGCCGTGGCCAGTAGCGACAGAAACACCATCCGCTTCACTCCAGAGTACGGGGGTGACACATTGTCCACAGCGTATGCGCGATCAATGAGCACAAGCTCCCGCGGCGCGATACGAGCAGTCAACTCGCCGACACGCGCCCACAACGGGCGAACGCGCGAACAATGGAAGAAGGCGTGCGCAGACGTCTCCTTAATTCCAAGGACGCAACGTTCACAATCTGGCAAATCCGCCAGGCCCATTGCGAAACGCTTGTCATTGAGAGACAAACCATTCCGAGCCAATCGCCAGGTCAGAGAAAACTCAGAGTTGTTGAGCCAATCCGCACCTGGCGCCCAAGACCAATGAGAGCGATACTCCTCTCCCGACATGCCGAGCTTACTCCACAGTTCATCCTTCACGGCGCCCTCCACTAATCCCCGATAGAAGATTCTCCTAGGCCGTGAAAGGTCACTGGACCATGGAATGGCCCGAAGGGCCGTCAGACATTCGAGCAGGAATTTCGGTCGCCCCCAAGGCCTATTGCTAGTCCTTAGGAGCGGGGGAGTGATAGTGAGGCTAGGGAACATGTCCCTCACTACCCCCGCAAGCAACCGATCTTCCTCCAACGCGCGCCTGAGGAATGCCAACCTCGAAGCGAGCACGTGGCTCCTCAAGTGTGGCATCCCCAGACCCCCTTGACACGGACGGAGGCAACAGACTCCTTTGTCGACCATGTGTTTGCGTCCTCTCCACAGACAGGAGAATAGCAAACGCTCGAGCGCCTTCTCATGATCGTCACAAAGGGGAAGTACAGACAGCCGGTAAAGGATTCTGGGAAAGAGGTATGTATTACACACCTCCGCCAGACCCTTCACGGAGAGACTCCGTCGACGCCAAATCTCGACCGACGCGCCGACCTTTGCCTGTACTTCTGACCAGTTTTTCTCCAACTGTAAGTCCGGACCGAACCAAACTCCGAGGAGCTTGACCGGCCCGTCCGTCCAGTCGAAGGGCCCCGGGAGGGAAACACCCTTCCAGGCACCTAACCGCAAGCCGGACGACTTGTCGCGGTTAATTCTGGCCCCTGTTACCTGTTCGTACCGTTCAAGCGCCTTCTGTACCGCCCTTATGTCCCTGCGGGAGGACACAAAGGTCGTTACGTCATCGGCGTACGCGGAAACCCTGGCTCGAGCTCCACCAGGGACCTTGATTCCACGCAGGACCGGACTGCACGTCTCGTCCCTTAGCCGGCGAAGGAGAGGCTCCAACGCCAGGACGTAAAGGAGAGGCGACAGTGGACAACCCTGTCGGACCGACCTAGACAGCGCGAAAGCGCTCGACAGCTTCCCGTTCACCTGTACCACAGCCTTGGGGGAGCGATACAGAAGGCTAATCCAGCGGCTGAAGTCGGGTTTGAATCCGGCGGCCTGCAGGACAGCAGCCAGGTAGCCATGGTCAATCCTATCAAATGCCTTGGACTGATCCAAATTGATCAGCGCGGCCTCTTCGTCGTCTTCTACACCCTCTACGATCGTGCGGATCAAGTGCAGGTTGCTCTGAATTGTTCGTCCCTTCACAGAACAAGTCTGATCCGGTTCCAACAGAGACTCGGCAACTAGCTGCAAGCGATTCGTCAGGATCTTGGCCAAAATCTTTAACTCTGTGTTTAGCAGAGTTATGGGCCTGTAATCATCTAATCCCCGCCCAACCTTCTTGCCTTTTCCCAACAGCGTGATCACGCCCCTGGTGATCCGACCGGGGATGGACCCCTGCCGAAACCAGTGGTTGAACACGACAGTCAAGAGCGGGACAAAAAGGTGCGACATCCTCAAGTACAATTCATAGGGCAAACCATCCAAACCTGGCGACTTGCCACTGCCGGTCTTCTTCAAAGCCGCGTAGACTTCGTCCTCCGTAATCTCCCCTTCGCAGCTAGCCGCTTCAGCCGGCAAAAGCCGGGGAAAGTCAGCCAAATAGCTGCGAAACTCCTCGTCACGGAGACCAGGCTCCTTGGTAAACCGGTGTTCGAAATGCTGCCGGAACGCCTCGCACATGTCGTCGGTGGACCTAAGGAGATGTCCCTCCGGGTCGCGCACCTCTCGAATGTACCGATCGCCGGCCCGACGAATTTCTTCCTTGCGCAGTTCTGCGCCCATGTTCACAGCTTCGGAAGACATCTTGCTTAACTTAGCTCTAATTACCTGACCCATATAGCGCTCGCTAGTCGAGCGCCTCAGGGCCTCCCTGGCTAAAGATATCTCGAGGGGATCCCCACCAGCCTCCGCCCGGGCGAAATTAGCACTAAGTGTCTTTGCCTCCGCAGCCTTATCTAGTTTGAGCCGCTGGCTATATTTGGTGGCGAAAGACCTAATGGAGTCCTTAAGGTTAACCCACCACTTATTCCCAATGACTCGCCCAATTAACGCCCGCTGAACTAGTTTTGTCAGCTGGTCACGAAAGTCCCGCCTGTCCAGTAAGGACTGATTGAACTTCCAATAACCAGCCAACCTAGGCCTAAAGTCTAACACCACACGGGCACAAACGAGTTTGTGGTCCGTGTAGCCTAGCCAGTGGAACGTTGGACATTCTAAGAAGTCTATGTCGGCCACTCTCACTAACATCCTATCCAGGTACGCAGATACCCGGGTAGAAGGCCAATTAAGCGCCCACGTCCACATACTCCCATCCGGATGATCGACCCGGTATCTATCGACGAGACCAAATTCGTCGATCAGATCAACCAGGCTACGATCATCATTCCTCCCGCTAGCGCCCCTCCCTCTATCCCATTTGGGGGTTAGGATGGCATTCCAGTCCCCAACTAAGATTAGCCGTGTTGAATGCACCATAAAGGGCTCCAACAGCCGAAAGAAAGAGACACGCTCACCTTGCTTATTGGGCGCATAAACCACAATCAGCCGGAACAATTTGCTTTTCACTGCAATATCGGCCACGATCAGCCGGCCCTCGGCACCGACATGGACAAGGTCAACCTTCGCGTCCAGGGTACGCTTGACCAGCAAAGAAACACCTCTGGCTTGCCGGCTCCCATATGCTGAATAGACGACAAAGTCGTTAGACAGCACACACGAGTCGACTTCGCAAACAAAGTGAGTCTCTTGGATCGCGGCCACATCCACGCCGAAGGACAAGAGGTCACGAAGCAGGCGAGCCGCCTTACCCCGATCCCTCAGGCCCTTCGCATTCAAGCTGGCTATCTTAATAGACATCTTTTAGTTCTGAAAAAGAAAAAACAAAGAAACATGCAACAAGGCTCTAGTCGCATACGGGGTAGAAATCTCGGGCAGAGGGGACCCCGACGGACTGTCCTAGGGACCCTGTC
>JBBBDQ010001765.1:615000-671793 GCA_037127315.1 Ascarosepion bandense | reverse complement strand
CCTTTTCGCGAGCCAACGTGAAGTTTGATTGTCGCCCTATGGGAAGCCCAGAATTATATCCGGTTGTGAATTCCCAACGGCTACATCTGGTGACTTGGCCCAAAGATTTCTGAGTTCAGTACATGGCTACAGCGGCGTGACCAAAAACTTCGTGAGTTGAAACAGTGGAGATGATAATGGGAAGACATTACAATCTTTTTTCAAAAAGTTTTGTTAACAAAAAGAAATCAATCTTTCTAAAAGGACACAGCATTAAAATTCAATGGCCGTTCCAGATTCAATTAATTATCTTTGAAAAAGAGATGCTTTAAGTGACAGTTATTAAGAATTTCTAATTAATTATCTGAAACATCTGTCTTAAAAGTATTCGTTTCCGATGTGAGATCCATTGTCCATAGATTGTGCTTGCCAAACAACCAATCAGCAAAGAAATTCACTTCGGCTAAGCCCGAGAAGAGACCAGAGTTGCGACAGGACATATCGTGGATTTTTTACCCCGACAATGCACCTATCATGTTGAAAATATGTCTTGAAAATATCTTTTGATGAATATTGCATAATAAGCAGGAAAGAAACCTTTGAAAATATTTGAGAAATTAAATAAACTCAAGGAACTTGAGATAAGAACTAGTAAAAGATGGCAGCTGTTATTTGGAATTTGGAAATCATATTAAAAAGATCAAATAAATATGGGGGTCAAATTTCTGGAAGCCATAAAATAGGTGAATTTTAAAAAAATGTATGAAAATTATATTCATGGGACAACTTATCTTGCGTAGGTTTTTTTCTATGTAATGCACTCAATTATTCATTTTCTTATGTAATTACATGTCACGTCATCTGTTTACACCTTGGAATACAAAAAAAGCTTCTTGTCACTTAAAGATTCTAGCTGAGTCTAGCAGAAAATTACACAAGGCAAAACACAACAACAATAAAAGCAATAATAATAATTGGCCAAATTTCTGTTTTACGAAGACTTCTCTTAATAAGAATTTAAAAAAAATTATTGTCATATTTCTTTCTATTAGATTTTAGGTGATTTCCTTACACGGTTACTGTTGTTAGATAATGTGCGTCTCATAATAGTACTTTTCTCCGTCTCAACTTTTCAAGGTTCGGGGGGAGGTTCAAATATATTTCAACCCCCCCCCCCAAGTAGAGGGGGTTTGGGTAATTTTTCTATCACGTTTCAGCCATTTGACTGATCAAAGCATTGTATCTGTTCTTATCAGTTTAAAATGAAATATCTCGCCATTTTTGTCCTCCTTCCTTATTTCTTATTTTTTGTATTTACTCACTAAAATTCAGTATTGTCTTTTCCCGTCGTAAACACGTATTCAAAACGAAATTGTCCTTCATTTAGGAGATATTGACAGGGCGTAATGGTCATGCGAACTAACGAAGGGAGGGACAAACACAATTCGAGTAGGAAAATATTTTAAGTGAGAAAAAGACATTACGTTACCAGGCCAGACATTACGTTACCAGGCCAGACATTAAGTTACCAGGCCAGACATTAAATTACCAAGCAAGACATTAAATTACCAAGCAAGACATTAAATTACCAAGCAAGACTTTAACATTCCAGTTAGAAATCATTCAGTTATTAAGACATCGTTATTTACGATTTAATAACTCATCATTGGCATGCCTGAATGTTTAAGATTTAAAAGACTAAAAATAAGCCTACCTGTAGTATACGTCTTCTTCTTCTTCTTCTTCTTCTTCTTCTTCAGGATGTTGGCGATCATGGTTCTCCATGTCTCTCTACCCCTTGTGGCTCTTAGTATGTTTGCTCCTGTTGCTCCTGGCAACACCCGTTCCGTCATCCACCTGATCAGACCCTGCAAATATGTTATCCGCTGCCTTCCTCTGTCTCTCTTTCCTTCTATCTGGCCAGTCAGTATCAGGTTCTCCAGGCTCTCCTTCCTCGTTGCGTGTCACAGGAACTTCAGTTGTCTCTTCCTGATGCTCAGTATTAATTTCCTTTTTGTTGCCATTCTTTCTAACACATCATCGTTGCTTGCATTCTCAGTCCACGATATCCGCAGCATCCTTCTGTAGAACCACATTTCCGCTACTTCCAGTTTTGTCCTCATTTTCGATGATATTGTCCAGCATTCACTGCCGTATTGAAGAACTGACATCACGTAGGAGTCCAGCACTCTTTTCTTTGTTTATAGTGAGATTTTCCTGTGTTTTAGTACTTTACTCAGCTTCTGGAACGCGTCCTTTGCCATGCCAATTCGCCTTCGGATCTCTGTGTCGCACTTTCCATCTTCTGTTAGAACACTTCTTAGGTATTTAAATTTTTGTACTTGCTTTATTCCGGTACCCCCACCCCCACCTGTATTTGGCATTTTGGGTTGCACATTTGCTGATGACCATGCATTCAGTTTTCTTAATGTTTATTTGTAGTCTTTTTTTGTCACTCTCCACCGCTACCTTATGTAGGAGGTAGTTTATTTCCGTGTTTGTAATCAGCACTGTATCATCTGCATACCTTATGTTCTTCAAGTTGTGGCCTCCAATAACAAATTCTGGCCTGTCATCTAGAGTCCTCAAAATATTCTCGCTGTACAGGTTGAACAAATCCGGTGAAAAGACACATTCTTGTCTTACGCCTCTTTCTACCTTTGTAAATCTACTGAGATCGTTACCTGTCCGTATGTAGGCCTTTTGCTGCCAGTAGAGATTCTTGATTATTCTTATGTCTTTCTCGAAAATGTCGAGGCTGTCGAGCATCTCCATCAATTCTTTGTGTCGTATCTTGTCGAAGGCCTTCGCATAGTCAATGAAATATAGGTACAAGTCTTTCTTTATGTATCACCCTTTTGGAGAGCATCGTATTCATGAATATGGCGTTCCTTTTTCCAGTGTCTTTGACGAACCCGCACTGTTTCTGTCCTATCTCTGGCCTGATTCTGCTTCTCACTCTATTCATCAGGATTCTGACAATCAGTTTTGTAATGTGACTCATTAAGCTGATAGTTCTGTGTAGTTCACACTCGTTTGCACCTGGTTTCTTCGGCAGTGCTATAAATATCGACTTGCATAGGTCGTCTGGTATTATTCCACTGCTATAAATTTCGTTTATTGTATCGGTATTTTTTTCTATGCCATATTCTTCTAAGGCTATCAGCAGCTCTATCACTATGCCGTCTGGACCAGCAGCTTTGTTTCTGTTCATTTTGGCCATTGCAGCTTCCACTTCGGATTTTAGTATTTCCGGTCCATCCACCACCTAGTGTATTCTCGGTTGTTCTCTCCTGTCGCAAAAAAGATCCTTTATATACTCTTCCCATCGCTGGAGTATTTCCTTTTTCTCCAATATGATTATTCTACTTATTAGTATTGTTAAATTTAGAATCGGCCTACCGAGTTCTAATTCTGGTCAGGGTTGTTATGTTCCCTAGTACGCATAAAAATGTTATGATTGCCTTTTCCTCTAGTTATGGGTGATATTACAGCACAGACGGATCTCGCCTTTTCCAAATGACAACCAAAATAGGAGAAAGAAGATTTGTAAATATATACAGAAGTCATTAAGCAAGAGAATATAACTTCCCGTGTTAAACCGTCGTATGACAATTATCTGATCCGCCCCTTACCGAATCGTTAGAATTCTGAGAAGAATGCCGAGACATGTGCGACTCATTTTTCACTTTACTATCCATTCACGCACAAGCTATTATCATTTATTGGGTTGAATAAGGTTGAAAGAGGGTGGTAGATATCCCAAACATTCATTCCAAAGATTTAGCGTTCTTGTAATATTGACAGGCTAGAATATATATCCTTTAGAATGTTTTGGCAACACGCTAACGCGTGTTGGAATTCTCATGACATTTATTATTATAGAAGTTATGAATAACATAGTAATAGAGATTAAAAGGACGGAAAATGTGATACCGATATCTAGTTGTGCATTAGAACTATACTATTTTTTTTTAATTTTGTAAAGCAATCGATGAAATTTGAATAATCTGATTTATTTAGAAATTTTCTTTGCAAACAATTATTTCTCTAATTTAATTTTATCAGGATTTCTAGTAAACAATACTGTTTAAGAAAATGTTTTTTCTTTTTAATAGCGAATTTTAAATTGTTAAAATTTCTTACTCTTGAGCATGCAACTGAAAACTGGCCATGCGTAAATATTTTCTGGCGTCAATTTCTAACATTTTGACGCGTTTGTGATTTTTCGTAAACACAGGGTGAACTAAAAACTGCATTCTGGCATATAAAATATATATATGCAAAAATGGTCGGATATTATATAAAAGCCCAGCACTCTTTCTTACGAAATTTTCCTGATTCTTCATACTTTGTTTAAATTTTGGAAGATATATTCACTATTCCAATGAACAAATGGATATCGGTATAACATTTTCCGTCCTCTTTTAAAAAAGATTTGTTTGGTTTTGGTGTATTTTATTCATAGTTAACACCTTATGTTATTTATATCGCCAACAACCACGCATTTTTCACTTCACTTTTCTTTTCTGTCATCTTTAGGAGTTCCTGTGGTTTACTATCCATTCTCGCTATCAACACTCTTTCATCTGCATATAATATATTGTTAAGATTGTATCCACCATGGATCATGCTTCTTTTTAGACCCGATAACAGAACATGGCGGAAAAGCTAGTAATAAAATAATAATATAAAATTGTGTTAATAAAGTAAACGTTAATAAGATGCAATACAAATGCATTCATAAATATTATTCATCTAAACATAAGTAATAATAAAATACAGCAGAAATTGAAATCAAATATTTATGAAAAATACTTCATTTTAAAAGTAGAATTAATTGGATTTATTTTAAAATAAAACACAAGAAAAATCAGTGAACATTCTTCATGTAAAAATCAACAAAATTCAGTTGGATAAAAACGAATCATGAATAAAAGAAATCCATACTTCAGAAACAGAAATTGTGTTCTCACTGATTCCTGAGTATGTTTTTAATCGTTTGACCTGCTTTCTGTCGATCATCCAGAAGAATCCTCGCAGATAGTTTCAGAATGCGGTCATGCGTAGACTACCTATAATCTAAATGTTCACGCGTATCATGTGCGGTTTATGCTTCAGCTTCAATAGCACACGTTTGTTGTAAAAAAATAAAAATAAAAAACAAAATTTTGCCCCGTAGCAAAAAAAAGGTGCCCATCACAACCAAATTGATATATATATATATATATAGAGAGAGAGAGAGAGAGAGGGAGGGAGGGAGAGAGAAAAAGAGAGAGAGAGAAAGAGAGAGAGGAGGGGAGTTTGAAAAGTACCTATCTATTTTATGTAGGAATGGCCACCGTGGAGTTCTGACCCTGTGACATTTTTGGTGGGGGTTGGTTAAAAAAGCAACTCTACTTAGAGGGCAAATACAAGATGTTACGTCTTCCATATCGCAAGAAGTCTTGGTAAAATTGGTTGACGCAGTTCCTGGGCGGTTCGAGAAGATGTAGCAAAATCTTGGGACCATATTGTATTTTAAAGATTCATGATAAATCCCTTCTTCTAATATCCATTTCTTGCAAAATTCATAGTTAATAACAAAAGTTATTTTAATCACTACATATATATATATATATATATATATATATATATATATATATATGCGTCGTACTTATTTAAAAGCGTTCAATATCAGTGATAGAACTGACATATTCGTATAGATAGGTGTGAGTTTAACGATCCAGTCGCAGACGCCAGCTTGTGCTTTCGAAATATCTACAAAAACATGTGCTTAATTCTGCAGAAATGTCGAGCAGATGTTAGTTACAGTTTCTGGGAGAAATTATAGGATCTGGCGTAATGAATAATTTTAAAAATGTCAGTACGGCCGAAGCGTTTTTCAAGGAGGCTTATAATTTTGTGTTTTCATAGCCACAACCATCGACAATTTCCAAACATCATTATCTATTCAATTTTACACGTCTTGAGACAAAATGTGTTACAATTTCAAGACATTCACGACAGCCCTGCGCACCGAAATAAGTTCATCTAGCTGATGTACTCAAGGTTTTACTTTTTTGAGAAATGAAAAATGGTGAGACTCAACTGGGGCTCATGGTTGGCAAGCAAACTTGATCATTCTTGCATCCTTATAATATACAACTAACAGGAAATATATATTTTATCCATAAGTTCATTAAAAAATTTGTTGATAAGTAAGTTATATTCGATTAACATCGCATGTATTTTTATTCTATGTGCAGAGACCTTTCAGGAATGTACCCGATTATCTCTCTCAGCATTCTATCACTCATGTGTTTCTCTTTTTGTCTCTTGCATCTCTTCCGCTATCCATTCACACAAGATCGTCAGGTAGACGTCCCACTAAAATCTCTTTTGCCATTAATATTTTTATATAATCATATCACCCCAAGAAAGGCATTTTACTGACACTACTGTGCAATGGGTTACATAGGAGGAAAGTTATGAGAAAGAGTGACAGGTTATAGGGGGTCTCAGGATGTGGGTAAGAGAAGGATGAGAATACTAATGAAAGTGAAGTGGACGGAGAAATAAGCATGAGAGAGAAGGTGAAAGTCATTGAGATAAGAGATGACTCTTGACTTTACATTTAAATTCTTGGACACTGTAGCTGGCTGGGAAGCAAGTAAACTGAAGGGAATTCTACAGGCGGGAAGTGCGAGAAAAGAAGTTGTGGGAGTAGAATTTGCGTTTACAATTTATTAGTTTCACAGGAAAAGGGTGGGACCTAGTTGCAAATTTTGTGGCTCGAGTAAATTCATATATAGAGGGACACATGATATGCGAGAGTTTTCCAACCCCAGCTTCTTCATTATTTATCTCAAATATTTTAGCTCTCTTTTTCTAAGCTTGGCTGTAAACTGTTTTCATTACCATTTTCATTAAGACTTAATTGTTACTTATTTGATTCGTCCATGGAATTAACAGTCGCTTTCTTTAGAACGGCATTGCTGCTGGCTCCAGTTTTTCCTTCACTTTTCAGTGTAATATAAAAGGATTGATATCATATATCAATTCAACACACTTTTCTTTGTTTCTATCGTAATTTTCCTGTATTCCCTTCGTTTAAAATATTGAAATGAGTGTTTTTGTTATTCCCAATACATCTTCAGATTTTGGTGTCGCATTTTCTATTCTCTGTGAAAAACTTCTCAGATATTTGAACTGCTTTAACTGTTTGGCGTTGGCACCTTCAGTTCCAAAACCGTATGTAGCTGTAGCATCCTTATTCACAAACAATTTTCTCGAAATGCCAAGCAGCAATCTATCATCTGCAAATTTTAACACTTCACTCAGTAAATTCCAGGCTTAACTAACAAAACAACAACATTTAGGCAAAATTCTACTTTATTCATCAACATAGTCTCCTTCTAGGGTGATACACTTATTTCAACGCTTCGCTATTAATTCGATGTCTTCTTTGTTCAATGAATTGTCTTTGGCCTCAAAATAGGCCTCAGTTTCCGATATCACTTCTTCATTGGAGTCAAATCTCTTTCCTGGGGGCATTCTTTTCTGGTCTACAGACAGCCAGTAGTCGTTGGGGAGCAGATCTATAGAATAGGGTGAATGAGGAAGCAAATCGAAGTGCAATTCATGTAGTTTTGACATTGTTGCGGTGCGAGTGTCTTAATGAAAAATCACTTTTTGTCTTTATTTGTGACCAAGTTTTGGTAATTTATTTCTGCAAACGAACCAATAATGCTATATAATATACGATATTGATGGTTCTTTCTTTTCCAAGGCAATCGCTGAACAAACTATTTTGCGCTTCCCAGAATACGGAGGCCTAAGCCTTGCCTGTTGATATATTTATCTTTGGTGGCTTTGGGCGTCCTTCCCCTGCTGCTGTCTATTCATCTGAGTGAGGTGGTGTATCCATGTTTCGTCCATTGCCACATATTTGCGCAAAGAACTCTTTCTTGTGTGTGGTTGTGATATTTGCAAACAACGCTCTGAACCGTCGACGCGTTGTTGTTTTTTATCGACTAAGAATAAAAGCGGCACGCATTTTGAACACAGCTTTCTCATTGACAAATGTTCATGCAAAATGATAAATACACTATCTTCTGATATGTTCAGCTCTTCTGCTATGTCACGCAACTTCAAGTTACAATTGGCCAAAACGAGTTTGCAGAATGTTTTGATGTTTTCCAAGACAACTGCCGGGTTTAGCTGACCAGTGTGTTCAGCAGCATTTGTAACTGTACGATCGCGTTTAAAGTCAGCATACTACCATTTAACCGATCTTGCTGGTATTCGTGTCATGAGCTTTATAATAACTCAATCTCTGACAGAAGCGGTGGATATCTTCACGCCCTTCTCCAGTATCCCTACAGGACACACTTCTCCCTGTCTCTGACTCTTTCAAGGCCTTGCAACTTTGCTCTCTTGGTCATGCTGTTATTTCCATTAATATTTCTCTCCACTCCCATTTTCCCCAACAACCTTCTACCAACAGTATTTCCTACTGCTATCAAAAAGCAGAAAGGAATTGTTCCACGATTTCCTATGTGACGTTCCTTTTGAAAAAGTATTTAGCCTTCTCGTTGAGGACTGCGCTTCTGAGGTTCTGAGGTTTCATCCTAGGTAAGAGCTGGTATTGATGCTCTGCATCCATTGCCCACATCAACCACTTATTCTAGCTATATCGGAGCAACGGGTCTGACAATAATAGGTACCTTTGCTCCTAATGAGTATAAGAGAAATTTAAATGACGCTCAGCTGTTCTTTGCTGAGAGAATGAAGTAGCGTATAGCAGCTCGTAAGTTAGGCTCCGAAGACGACTGGCGGTTCTGCAAATGTGTTCTGAACAGCAGCAAATCCTCGATCCCTCTCTCATAGTCAATCATTTTGAGGGCCTCACAGCTGCTGCAGATAAAGCTGATTGCTTTGCCCGCAGATATTCCTTTAATTCCACATTTGACTCGTCTAGAGTATCCGCATCCGACTTCCCTCTTAGAACGGAAGCTCAACTGGTTTCTAAGATAATTACAAAAATTGATCTCTATAAGGCGAGCGGAAGCGACGGAATCCCGGCTATTTTCTTAAAGAATGTACCTCTGAACTCTCCTCGTCCTCTTTAGAATTTATAATTACCGCCAGTCGGCTTCCTGTTTTCCTACTTTCTGGAAGTTCACTTCTGTGGTTCCTGTATTTAAGAACTCGGGAGAACTTTCGGTCCCCTCTAGTATCGCACTAGCAATTTTCAGAAAAGTGTTCGAGGCTATCATCAAATAGTTCAACATCTCACAGCCCATGAACTGTTCTCGGACAGATAGTATGGCTTCCGCTTTGCCAGGTCTACTGCTGATTTGCTAACGACAGTCACCGAATACAGATACTAGGCATTCGATAAGAACGGCGAAGCTCGAGTTGCTGTCCTGGATATTACCAAAGCATTTCATAGGGTCTCTTACGCTGACCTTCTGCGCAAGCTACAGGGTTACGTTATCACTGGACGCTTGCTTGATCCAGTCCCGCATAATGAAGATTGTCTTGAACGAGCACGCCTCCAGATCCTATCACACGAACGCCCTAGCCTAGAACCGACGCTATTTCTAATTTTCATCAACGATCTCCTTGATGAGATCAAATCTCAAGTAGGCATCTACGCTGATGGCACCACCATTTATTCATGCTCCAGTCAGTAATCTGCCAAGCCGGACAAAGATAATCTCATTGCTGATCTTGAGAAGAACCTCCAATCTGTGGTGGATTGTGGTAAGAAATTGCTCGTAAACTTTAATACTTCCAAAACGAAGATGCTATCCGACAACCACCATAGACAGTCCCTTCTGCACCTCACCATCTGAAAACAATACACTGCGCCTCATTGGACTCACTTTCTCAACTGACCTGGAACGATTCCATTGAATCAATATCTAAATCTACTCTAAGAAAGTTAGGTCACTGGGTCGGGCTAGGAAGTTTTTCTCGGCTGAGTCATTCTTGCACATATACAAATCAACCATCCGCTCATGCATTGAATACTATAGTCATATATGGCCAAGCTACCCTTCCATTCATCTCGGCGTTCTCGACAGGCCCTAGAAGAGCATCCGCAAATCTAATCAATGCCGGCGTGGCAGCTCAACTTCAGCCCCTTTCTCGCCGACGGGTTGTGGCTTCCCTCTGTCTCTTCTACAAATATTTTCAGGACTTCTGTTATGACGTGCTTAGCTCCCGGATGCCCCCTCTACAAGAGTTTACTCGAGCAACAGAACTGACAACAAGGTCTCACCCATTTACAGTCAAATAACCTATTGCAGACGGTACTTCATCTCCCACAACTTTTCTCGTGCTTCTCCTCTGTGGAGCTTCCTTCCGTATACTTGTCTCCATGATAGCTACAATCTCCAAGAGTTTAACTGCAATGTCAATTGTCATCGCTTCTTTACTTGAATCCTATACTTCTCTTATCCTTTCCTCAACACTCCCTGAATCTTGTTCTACTCCCTTTTTACCTCTACTTTTAGTCAATTCCCTTCACATCAGTATTCCCATCCTTCTCTTGACACTCCTGTAACCGGTTCCTCTTTCCCTTCGCTCTTCTCATAAATAAACCATCACTATCCTCTTATGTAGCCCCCTGCGCATCAGCGGCTGGACTTCCTTGCTTGGGGTAAAATAATTAAAAAAAAAAAAACGTCTTTCTGGTCTTGCGATCTTCAACAGAAAAAAATGTTATTTCTATATATAATAAAAAAGAAATAAATATCCGTGTGATTTCGACGTTCAGTCATTATTTACATTGCTACACAAAAGCCCTCGTGTTTAAGTACTTTTAATTCTACTTCCTCGGAAGTGGAGTGGTCACTGGTGTTGGGAATGATGTTTATGGAAATATAAAAACAATTCGTTGCCCATTTTCAGAGAGTTAAAAAGGCATAAGAAAAGAATTAAGTTATGTGTTTTGTTTGTGTCAATCGATTTGTAGATGTGTTTTTATCGAATGTGATTTAAAAAGTATTACTTGATATAATAATAAATATAGTGTTTTTGTAGCGATGAAAAATGTCTTCAGTACTTATATTAAAAATATTACAATAATGATATTACTCTACTTTGTTTTGAGCACTTATAAAAAGTAAATGCTACGAACTGTGGATAGTTACTGATATTTCAAAGAAGTGAAACGAGTTGCTTAATTACTAACCCACGTTTATATGATGGTGCCACATTTAATTTTAGTGCCAGACACCCAAATTTCATCAGTCGCAGAACAAGACTTTTTTTTTCAAGTTTTAAAATGGATTAACCTTTATTATATACCAATAATTAACTCGTCGTTAGGCAAAAATGTAGAAATATAAAACAATGGCTTTCAACTAGCAATTTTAAAAACAATCAAACATCTAGTCTCATCAATGAAAGATTATATTTGGGAATTTATTTGAAGCAATAAGCAGAGACAGCAAAAAGTTTCGTTTCATGCAACGTGAAACGAACATGTAATTTTTCTCATTTTTAACACATTGATACCAATGGTAAGGTTGATTAACTGATTTATTTGTTACGACATAGGAACACATTTGCAGCCGATAAATATTTTTTACGTTGTCAGAATGATGATTTATTAATACAAGTCGTACTAATTAACCAATGCTATGAAAGAAGTTATTTGTCCATCAGTGAATTATACCGAACTCGACTGGAAATGGAACTTGACTCTCTGATTTCAAATTCTGAGCTGATATCCGCTAAAGCTACCCAAGCATCTATTCTTACAATACTTTGTATTTCTATTAGAATATACCATCATTAGAGAAAAATGCAGAGTGTACGGAAAGAAAACTTTTTGTCTAAAACTAAATTGCAGAATTTACAACCACTAAATATATATCTAGCAATAATCAATGGACGAAGTAAAGCCCTAAAATATTTCTGTCTAAGACAAATTGTAGAATTTACAACTACAATATTTCTGCTTCAGAAAAAGGTACGGAAGGTAGAAAAAATGAAATATATCTGTCTCATGAAAAGTGTAGAACGTAGAAAAATTTCAATATTTCTGCCTATGTGCAATTTCTAGAAGGAAGGATTTCAACCATTGTTTTGCGAAAGACCATAGTGCAGAAGGTACAACCACAACAATGAGTTTGCGTAAGACTAAAACCTACAATATAAGACAATCGCAATATTCTGCCTAGGACTAAAGTGAAGAATGTAAAAATATACAATATTCGTGTTTAAGAAAAATTTGCAGAATGTACGCCTACTACAATTTTACTGGCAAAATAAAATAAAGCGCATGAGGTACAACCAATAACAATTTTTTGACCTTAGACCAAATTGCAGAAAGTACGACCACTACAATATTTCTGTCAAAGACCAAAGTGTTGAATGCACATACACTGTAATAATTCTGCCGAAGCAAAAGAATATTTCAGCCCAGGAAAATGTGTATAAGTTAAAAATATTACAATATTTCTGACTCAGAAGAAAATTGCAGAACGTTCTTGTCTAATAACAAATTGCAGAATGTACTATCACTACACTTTTTCTGGTAAAGAGTAAAGTGCAGAAGGTACAACCAATGCAATATTCTTACCTGAGACAAAATTACACAACTATATTTTACAACTACTATATTTCGCCTTAAATCCAAGTGCAAAATGTACGACAAATAAATGTTTCTTTCTCAAACCAAACTGCAGAATGAACGACCGCCATAATGTTTCTGTCAAAGACAAAAGTGTAGAAATAAGAGTACAACAATATTTATATCTTGGAAAATAAGCAGAAAATACAAAAGTTACGATTGCTTTGCGTCAAACCAAAGTGAAATATGCACAAACAATACGATGTTTCTGCTAAAACCAAACTGCAGAATGACTACAATGTGTCTGCAAAAGACCAAAATGCAGAAGATACAAAAAATACAATGTTTTTGCCGAAGAGAAATGTGTCGAATGTAAAACCACAATAATATTTTCCCCAAGAAAAGTGTAAAGAAGTTACAAGCATATCAATATTTATGCCACTGTCAAATAAAAAAAAACATGCAAAAATACAATGATTTTGCCTAAGAGCAAATTGATTGTACGACGTCTACAGTGTTTCTTCCTAAGACATATGTACTGAATGTAAAACAATTATAATGCTTCTGCCTAAGACCAAAGTGCAGAATGTTCTAACACTGTAATATTTCAGCAATGTTTTGGCTTGAGGACAAAGTGCAAAATATACGACAAGTACAATTTTCTTTGTAAAACGATCCGATTGTACAACCATTGCAATACATCTGCCTAAAAATATACAACAACTGCAATATATGTGCCCATCACAAAAGCTGAGAATGAAAAATGTCTACCATATTTCTGCTTCAGACAAAAGTGCAGACAATGCAACCATTAATATATTTGTGCTTAGGATAAAATTACAGAATGTACAACCGCTGAAATAGCTCTGATAACGACAGATGTAGTGTACAAACTCGTCAATATTTCTTCTTAAGAATAAATGTGCAGACTTTATAATTACTACCTAAGGGCAGAATATACAAACGTTACAATGTTACTGCCTTAGACCAAAGTGCAGAGTGTACGATTTGTACTATTTAAGACTAACAATAAATTGAAGAAGGTAGAACCACTACAATATTTTTTCCTAAAAGCAAAGTACGGAAGGTAAAACTTCTAAACTATTTATGCCTTATTCCAAAGAACAGAACCTACGACCACTACAATATTTCTGCCAAAGACCAATGAACACAATGTACCACGACAACAATGAGTCTATCTATGACAAAAATAAAGAATGTACTACCACTACTATCAATGTCAATGCAAACTCACAATCATTTGGTAAATGTTGAAGTGTTATCAAACCTGTCACGTCTTGAATATTTTTTTTAACTATTGAAGGTTTTCATATGTATATTGTTAATATAACCCTAATAATTTTGTGACATATGAGAGCCTTCATACCATATCTTTGACTCCATTCATTTACCTTGATAAATTTCTATTTAAATCTCTTCGATTATATTTAGGAAATCTACAGAGGAACATGGGATGTGTGTTGTGGTGCATTGGATATCGGCTCGGAACGAGAAATTGGGGAGCCGAGTTCGAATTCCAGCCGAATTCATTGTATTCACATACGCGCAAATACCCTTGGGAAAGGTATTAATCCGTCTATTGCTTCCAGTTATGGGTTAAATAACAGGACAGATTGGGTTCTATAGCCTTGGTCGGCAACCAGTCTACCGCAGAAAGCAATGGCAACCTACTGCGGGATAATCTTCTGCCCAGTCAGTCATGTCTCGAAAGAGACATGATCGCCCAAGCGTGTTTTAAGTATGGCACTTACCTGACTGACTGACAGAGGAACAATTTTATTAAAAAATCTTTGTTGAACATAGTGTTGGATAATTGAGGAAAAGCAACAAAATAAATTCTAACGCATTCAAGTATTTTCAAGCTACAATATTTCAATGAAATTGATGTTTATTATTTTTAGTTAATTCTTCAAAGACAATGTTACTGATGTAGAGTAAAGTTTTGAGGTTGCTTTGTAAGCAGAAAATATATACATAGCAACACAGTTGAGAAGGTTATAAAGATAACATTAAAAAAATTTACTTGAAAATCATCGGAAGGAATCCTTTCTTCCATCCATTAGAGTGGCTGATTCTAACCTCCAAGACAATAACTCAGTACGACTTCTGGGGCTAACATTCTCGCTTGACATAAAATGGAAAGACTATACTGATTTTATTCCTAGATCGGATAACACTATCCATAGACTATCTTAGATATCACTAAGCCAATCATTTGTTCATGCTTAGAATATTGTCGTCACATATGATGCGGTGCTCTGTTATATACTTAGGGATCCTTAGGGATAAAATAAAAAAAAACAAGCATCAGCAATATTATTTGTTCTGACCTATCGTCCCGGTTGTATATACTTTCCCACCGCTGCGAATTTACCACCCTTTGCGTTTTCTGTAAACAATTTCATAGAAATTGTTCAGATGAGCTCTTTGCTTTAGTAATTTAAGTCTCGTTTGTGAACGTGAACTGGCATTTTTGCAGACCGATGCCGTTAAAAACAGTTCGTATACTGCAGACACCTGATGGAATTATTTACAAACATCGGTGTTTTTTTTAAAAGAACAAACTGTGTTAAGTTGATTTAATTAATTTTTTAAATTAATTTTTTCCTTCAGTCATTATTTTAAATTTAATTTTTGATTATTTCTTTTCAGTTTTCTAAGTTTTAGTTTTGACTGCCATCTTTATTATTATTTTCTTGGTCTAAGTTAAATCTTACTAAACTACTGTATTTATTATTTCTGATTAATTTGTAATTTTCTTTTTGATTTGTTATCTACTTTATTTGAAATGGCTTGAAAGACACTTTTAAAAGAAATCCCCTTCGTTAATTGTTTTTGACATTTTAATAATTTATTTTTTTTCTTGTCTATTTATTGGTTGATTTTTGTTTGGTTTTTGATTGATATTTATTTTATTATTTTTAAGTTGACGTCTAACTTTTCCAGACTTCATGGTTTTCTTTTAATTTTTTTATTCGACTTTATTTCTCAAATTTTATTGCATTTAGTTTAAACGTTTTTATTCTTTTCTCGTCCTTAGGCAGACTTCATTTCCTTTATCGTCCTTAGGCAGACTTCATTTCCTTTATCGTCCTTAGGCAGACTTCATTTCCTTTATCGTCCTTAGGCAGACTTCATTTCCTTTATCGTCCTTAGGCAGACTTCATTTCCTTTCTCGTCCTTAGGCAGACTTCATTTCCTTTATCGTCCTTAGGCAGACTTCATTTCCTTTCTCGTCCTTAGGCAGACTTCATTTCCTTTCTCGTCCTTAGGCAGACTTCATTTCCTTTATCGTCCTTAGGCAGACTTCATTTCCTTTATCGTCCTCAGGCAGACTTCATTTCCTTTATCGTCCTTAGGCAGACTTCATTTCCTTTATCGTCCTTAGGCAGACTTCATTTCCTTTCTCGTCCTTAGGCAGACTTCATTTCCTTTATCGTCCTTAGGCAGACTTCATTTCCTTTCTCGTCCTTAGGCAGACTTCATTTCCTTTCTCGTCCTTAGGCAGACTTCATTTCCTTTCTCGTCCTTAGGCAGACTTCATTTCCTTTATCGTCCTTAGGCAGACTTCATTTCCTTTCTCGTCCTTAGGCAGACTTCATTTCCTTTCTCGTCCTTAGGCAGACTTCATTTCCTTTCTCGTCCTTAGGCAGACTTCATTTCCTTTATCGGTCCTCAGGCAAAATTCATGTTACATCGTTTTATTTTACTTTTCCCTATATCTTTCCGTTTAATTTTTAAATTAAAACGTTTTAGTTTTACTCTGTTTTCAAAGGATAATATTAAATTAGTTAATCACCCTACAATAGTGGTAGTTAATTATCAATCAATTTTATTTTAATTCATTACTTTTTTGTATTGTTATTCTATTTTTCTCACCCACCATTTGTTACTGCTTATTATCTTTGTTTGAAATTCTACTTAAAAAAAATTATTTTGAATCTTCAGTTTTTATCTGACTTTTTTCTTCTCCCATTCCCCCTGTACCAAATTTATTTTTCACAAGAAAAATATTTTAAACATTATACCCACTTAATAGGTATATATATATATATATTTTTACACAAGAGTGCCGATAATCATTTGTTTGTGAGTAAAGATCGTTTTGGATCAGCCTTGAAGTGAGATATTTCCCGATAAAAGAATATCGAAACGGGTGAAACAACCCACAAAACTAAAGAAATTAAAAAGATGACGAAAAAAAGAAAATAAAGTAAAGAAGCTACAAAAGAATTTAATGTGCCAGAGACAGGAAATAAGATGACAGCCGAGGAATCGCTCTATTTTTGGATATTTTCCCTACAGAAAAATTGGCTAACTTGTAATAATTTTTGAAAAGAGCCAAAGTTATGAACATCGGATAAAAGAAGAAAGCCTTTTGGAAGACCCGAACAATTAAAAGGTAACCGTCCGAGAGCTGATGACGAAATACTTCAAATTAAGGACTGAAGATGAGAGTCGGCGCAGGATCAGTGTGACAATACACATAGTCGCTTCTAAGATAGCGGGAGAGGACCTAGCTGCCCTTTACTGTCACTATGGCGAAACAAGGGATGGGATTTCGATAGAATACGCAAATCATTTGGTCTTCGTCTCCTCGAAGTACAGTGGGATAAAACAAAGCCAGTGAACGTGCCCAACACCTTATTCTCTGCCCCGTCTTTCCCTTCATTAAAAATATTATTGTACCTCTTCAATGACTAGATCAATGTCCC
Source organism: Ascarosepion bandense (assembly GCA_037127315.1). Classification (NCBI taxonomy): domain Eukaryota; kingdom Metazoa; phylum Mollusca; class Cephalopoda; order Sepiida; family Sepiidae; genus Ascarosepion; species Ascarosepion bandense. The sequence continues at coordinate 654,507 of JBBBDQ010001765.1, read as the reverse complement.
CTACCTTTCAGAGAGTACAAGCATAAAGAAGAAAACCACACCATCTCTTTCAGTCATTTCCGCACAAATCAAATCAGTTTCTACTTTCACTCACAATACCTTGCAGTCACTTAAAAAACAGGACACACCAAGCGTCAGAGAAGCTTGGAAAGTTCGACAACGTCCAGAAAAAGAAAAAAAAGCTCATAGCCTCGAGGTAGACATCTGTCACGTATCTGAGGAAAAAGCACGCTTTGGTTTTAGCCCATTCGGTAAAATTAGACATGAAACCTTTACTAAACATTAAAAAACGTGGAGAGGAAAGATATGGAAAACCTCAGAAACTTTCGAAAAACAAAACGAATCTTTAATAGTAGTATGATCAGGCTTGGGTGTGCTATGGATGTGAGACATGATCGAGGAAGTTAACAATCCATCTCAATGTGCTCCTACGATGTCCTCGTATCATCTTTGATTTTACAAGAGGTTTTGTTCATCCGTCGCTCAAGGCTGCTTCAACAGCAGAAAAGGGAATTATTTTTTCGTCGTATCGTCACTGACAATTAAAAATGGATAAACTACCATAAACCTAAGCTTAGAAGATAGAGATTAAAAGTGAATAAACTACGATAACCCTAAACGTAGAAGATAGGGGATGGGTAAGGCCAGGCATCATCGGCGACAAAGCCGAATATCTATTGTTCGAAGTTTCTGCTCTGCATTTGGTGGGATCAGCTGGGTGTATTTTATTAGAAGCTGCTTAAATAAACCAAAACCATCATGGGCGATAGCTATCGACTACAACTGATGCATTAAACCCGAGCTTGCACAAAACAGCCTCTATACGAGCAGAGACAGACAAAATGCTTTTGTAACATGACAACCCTAGGCCAAATGGTGCAAAACCGGTAAAAACCTACTTGGAAATGCTTAAATAGAAATGCTATTCTACCCAACTTATTCACCAACCATTAAAAGTACAAGATATTTCAAATACACTGACGTCATAAATTAAAGGCACAAGATATTTCAAATACACTGACGTCATAAATTAAAGGCACAAAATATTTCAAATACACTGACGTCATAGATTAAAGGCACAAAATATTTCAAATACACTGACGTCATAAATTAAAGGCACAAAATATTTCAAATACACTGACGTCATAAATTAAAGGCACAAAATATTTCAAATACACTGACGTCATAAATTAAAGGCACAAAATATTTCAAATACACTGACGTCATAAATTAAAGGCACAAAATATTTCAAATTCACTGAAATCATATATTAAAAAGACTAAGAAACGAAAAAAGTGAAAAAAATGAATTAAAAATTCAACAAAATTCAGGTCCTGAATTAAAATGAATTACAAATTCAAATAAATTGACACCACAATTTAAGAGAAGGGACGAATGAAAAAAGACGTCATAAATATAAAATGCCGTATAGTTGAAAATAAATTGACTTTATTAATGAAAAGGAAATCTAATTTAAAGTACATTTATGCCATAAGGTATTAGGAAGGTCAAATTCAAATAAGTATTTCAAAGTAAAAGGAAAAACACATTTCAGTAACATAACGTCATAAATTAAAAGGAATTACAAATTTAAATACAGTGAAGTTGTAGGAATAAGAAATTAAGAACTAAAAGCATTCTGGAAAAACCCAACTAAAAAAATTCACAAGTCAGTGCGAAAAGCAAACTGAATCCTGATTGGATTAAAAAAAAGAAAATTCATAATGATGTTATTTCACATCTAAAAGTGAAAATGCTCGCTGGAGCCGGTCACCTGACCAGATTTAATTACTTGAGGACATTCCGTGATCAGTCAACAGAGTCAGGTGGAAGCCGTGAAATGAAACAAATGTAACTTCAACTTCAAATCATCACGGAGATAAGGTCAGGTCACACCTTGTTCTCTTTCTTCTTCCTTCGCGTATACTGATTACTTTTACCTCTTCTCCATCCAAAGACATTCCTATTGAATACATACGTACGTACGTACGTACGTACGTACGTACGCATATACGCTTTCAACAATTAATACTACGAACATTTTCTACATTTCTTGATACCCATAACTTTATCATTGAACACGAACTCTACCCTTAATTCCTTAATAATGTTTCTAATAACACATTAACTTTTACACCTTGTGTTGTTTTTTCCTTTTAATAAATTTCTATTTTAAAATTCAAAATGTATATTTTAGTCTTAGACTATTCCACACAATACCAAATATTCTAACATGCCGACAACCAACCTTCTGATAACGATGAAAACCTGATGATTATTCTGATGATAAATCTGGATAAAGATTATAAGCTGTAGGGAGTTTGGTTATGTCTGACATAAGGCCAAACCAAGAAACATTAAACAGCTCTCCTACGCTACAAAGTCAGAAATGATAAAGGAAATAAAAATTCAAATAAATTTACGTCATAAATTAAAAATATGAACAAATTCAAATAAACTGCTGTCATGAAGTAAAAATGAACATTTTTCAAATAAATTGACGTCATAAATTAAAATAAGTTTTACATTCTTTAAATATGGCCTCCTACATTAAAAAGAATTACAAATTCAAATAAATTTATGCCATGAATTAAATAGATGGACAAATTCAAATAAATTGACATCATAATTTAAAAGAAAAGTCAAATTCAAGTAAATTGTCTTCACAAATTATAAAGATAAGCAAACTCATATAAAATGAATTTATAATTTAAAACGAGGGGCAAATTGAAATAAAGTGACGTCATCAATTAAAAATGCATGATATTAGACGTCATACATTGAAAGGAAACAAAATAATAAAACAGAATAAAATGAAAGGAAGAACAAATTCAAATAAATTGACATTATAACTTAAAGATATCAAAATTAAAATTGAGGTCATAATCAAAAAGGACAAATTCAAATAAATTGGTAAAAAGTTGACCAAGTTTCAATAAATTGTCATCATCAATTAATGGGATTTGAAAACCGAAATAATTTGACCGCATAAATCAAAAGGAAGGAAGAATTAAAATAACTTGACCTTATAAATTAAAAACAGATTTCAAATTCACAAATTTTTTTCATAAATAATAAAAGCAGGAGACATTCACGTATGTTGCGGTCGTAAATTTAAATCAATTATAAATTCAAATAGGTTAACATCATAAATTATAAGGCAGGATAAATTCCAATAAATTGACAACAAAAACTAAAAAGAAAGTAAGAGTAAAAAAAATTTACGCGATAAAATAAAAAAAATACAAATTGGAAAAGATTGACATCATTAAAAGAAAGAAATAACAGATTCAAATAAAATGATGTCATAAAATAAACGCATATTCAAATTTAGAAAAGTGAGATTATGAATTAAAATGAATAAAAATTTCCAAAATCAGACGTCATAAATGTAGTGGAATTTCAAAAGGAAAGACAAATTCAAATAAACTGACGTCATAAATAAGAGGTAGGAAAAGTTCCAAGAAATTGACATCATCAATTAAATGAGATTTAAATTAAAATACTGTTATCATATATTAAAAGGAATTCCAAATTGGAATTAATTGACGTCATAAATTAACAAAAATGATAAATTCAAATTAACTGGCGTCATAATGTAAAAGAAATTACAAACTCAAATAGATTGACATCATAAATTAAAGGGATAACATGGAAAAATAAATTGTGATCATAACTTAAAAAAACGACAAAATAGAATAAAGTGACGTCATAAGCTAAAAATGATTACGAATTTAAATAAATTGTCGCCATCACTTAATCGGCATTTCAAATTAAAGTAATTTGACGTCATATATCAAAAGAAAGAATAAATTAAAACATTCATTTAACTGATTAAAAAGATTACAACTTCAAATAAAATGACGGCATAAATTAAAAAGGTAGATGAGTACAAATTAATTGACGTCATGAATTAAAAGAATGATAAATTCAAATATATTTATATCACAAATTAAATTGAATTACCATTTAAAATAATTCAACGTCAGAAATTCGAAGATTGTTCAAATTAATAAAAAATGACGTCATAAAAATGTAAAAATATGCCATATTGAAGTAAATTCATCTCACGAATTAAAAGAAATGTCATTAAAAATAAAACTGCGTCAGAAATATAAAGAAATTTCAGATTCAAATAAACTGACATCATAGATTATAAAGAAGTACAAATAAATATAAACGTATTTATAATTTATTTATATTTTGGAGGATAATATCTTAAAAACTGACTTAAAAAATTATACGCAATTAAAAATTCAATTGAATTGGCATAATTAAATAGAAGTCCAAGTTCAGATACATTGCCATCAAAAATTAAGAAAAACACAAATTTAAATAAATTTACGTCATTAATTTAACGTCATAACAATTAAGGACAGGAAAAAAATGTGCTTTCTGAAAATATACCGAATTTTACAATAAAATCTTTTGTAATCTCTGTCAAACTTTGAGTCGATAAAAATGGCTATTTAATATTGTTATTTCTACGTTATCACTTGATGTCGAATACTATGAGTACATTTGTATAGCTGACATCGTTTAAGGAATAAGCAAGTGATTGTAATTGCAGCGTTGCAATTTTTTGTTGTGGTTCAGATTACCTCTCTCTACCGTATCAATCTATCTGCATTTTAAAGATTCTGACAAGCAGTTTTATTTGGTATCCCTTTAATTTATGAAGTCAATCTATTTGGGTTTGTAATTTCTTTTACATTATGACGCCGGTTAATTTGAATTTAATTTAACTTGATTTCCGCCTGGTATGTCACCAGGAGTAATTTTTTTGCTTTCTCGTTTCAGGTTTAAAAAATGTCAATTAAGTTAGCCAGCTTGAATGTGAAGGGCCTTAGGGATCGGAGTAAAACTGCCCGCCTGCTTCAGGACCTCTTGTCCTTCGATGTGGATGTTGCCGCGATCCAAGAGACTCACTTTGTTTGCAAGGCCGATGCCTGTGTTCTGTCTAACGACTTTGTCGTCTATTCAACATATGGAGACCGGCTGGCCAGAGGAGTTTCTTTGCTGGTTAAGCGTACCCTGGACGCGGGGGTGGATCTTGTCCATGTCGGTGCCGAGGGCCGGCTGACCGTGGCCGATATTGCAGTGCTCGTATCGCGCCGCGGGAGCTTGTACTCATTGATCGTGCATTTGCTGGGACAATATGTAGCCCCCGTTTTCTGAGATGAAGCGTATGGTATTTCTGTCGCTGCTAGCCACGGCTCGAATGGTGATTTAGACGACGCGATCGGAGCAAGTCTTGCGAGGTTTGCGTCTTTCAAATCTGGATCTTATCCGCTATTTTAAGCATCAGTTCAAAATAAGAATTAACCTGATTGAAAACATTTGACTTCGACAGACTTCAGCAAAAGGTGAGTAAATATGGCGAGCCAGGTTCGCGTGAACGGGGCTAGACTTGATTTCCTTTTATAGATCTGCTGGTTACATCGGAGTGTATTGCTTTGGAAGCCTCCCTTGGTTTTTAAAGTAGCTTTCTTTTGTGTACCTAGTTAATGTGAATGAATGTGTTCCTAGCCGGTACCCGGCTTTCTCTTTTGTTATGATCCGAGTCGAGATTCCCAACCACCCCAGTTTGTTTTGGCCTCCATTTATCTCGGCTGGTTAAGCCTTTTATTGTCCCATTCCATTATTTCCCCCCTCCCCACTCCCTTAGCGAGTGTGTTTCTTGATGTCGCCGTTTAGCGGAATACAGCGGCCATCTTTTTTTTGGAATGGATGGGTCTTACTAACATTGTTTATTATTTTAGTTTAAACATTTGTTGTATGTTCAGTTTGTTTTTTGGGTTCATCCCCCTCCCATCATTTCATTTTTCATTAAATGTTATATTGTACTTATTATTGTACATATTAGTGTATAATATTATATTGTACATATATTTTATATTGTATATAAATACATTTCTTATTGTCATGGGTTATTTCCCCACTTTTAGGTATCCCTTGTAAGTTTGTGACATTATGGTGTTTGAAAGATTGGATGGGTTTTTGTGGTGATTGTGCAAATTGTAACGAGTGAATGGGTAGTGAAAGTGTTTAGCTTGGTATAGGATAGTTCAGTGAGTACCAACCTCTTTCCGTCCCCTTTTTCGGCTTTGTGCCACAATTTTTGTATTTTTACAAGAATAAATATCGTTAATTTGAATTCATCAATTTTTTAGAATTCCATTTAATATATATAACAGTATTTTATTAATTTTAATCTCCTTCTCATACCTCTTAATTTATGACGTCAGTTCATTTGAATTTGTCTTTACTTTTAATTTATGACGTTAACTTCCTTGAATTTAAAATTCCTTTACTTTTATGACGCCTGTTTTTGGAAATTTGTATTCCTTTCAATTCATAATTTCACTTTCCTACATTTGACTATGCGTTTATTTAATGGCATCATTTTATTTCCTTGATTGGCCGAAATTTTGTAAGTCTTCACCGTGAATGAGAGGAACACAACACATCTTCAATTATTTAATTTTCAAAATAGGGTCGATAGATGACTCTTAATTTGAAATTTAGAGAAGCTGTTTTGTCAATAAACTGCGTTCAATACAAAGACATTTATTATATAGTTAAACATACATAAATTAATTGATTGAAAATGAAATTTTTTCTCTATCTTTTTGGTCAAGTTGTGTAGTTCACTATAAGAATACAATGGCTGGATAATTTCGATCACATTGCATAAGCTGGTATTTTGAATCTCGCTAAGATTAAGCTCTGGGGTAAGTTGAAGAAACCTAAAAGAAAAGACTATTGATTGAAAAAAGTCAGAATACCCGACTGTCTGAAAGAAAACAATCAAAGATTTGACTCAATTATCGGGGTTTTTAAAATCTAGCGGTTACGGAAACTGTCTGGAGTTTAGTAAAAGATGGCAGATTTCGCACAGAAATCTGAAAGCGCAAAAGGTGTATACCTTTTCAAAACAAAATAATGTATAAAGAGATAGGAAGATATCGTTAAACAGACAGAAGAGGGCGTTAGAATTTTAATTGCTAAACTATTATTATCTACTTCCCACTAAAAATAATATTTTCACAATCAAAAACATTTTTTTAGATTCAAGTGATCCATAAAGGGTTGATGAACTTGGGAAAAAGAATCAATTAATAAACCTGAGGACAGATATTAAGAATGCAGTGGGCTGAAAATGTAAACCAAGCGACAAATGAAAACTATAATCAGATACATAAACAGAAAAAGACAGATGATATTTCTAGAGCATACAATGACGAAATAGAGCTTAGAGAACCTAAAACTCACAAGGCATACTAAAGGCAAGAGAAACAGGGAAAATCGCAGTTAACGCACATAATTTCTATGAATCAATACCAGAACAAATAGATGCAAAAGTCACTTAGTGCAGAAAAAGTCAGAAAGTTGGTGAGTGTCATGAATAGCCACGTCCTTAAGGGGCAGGGAACGTAAAAAAGAAATAAACTTTGAAGATTTTAACATTATGCACACGAGGAGGAACAAAGACAAGATGTCAGATTCTAATATACTGTTTCACATTTTTAGCATACTGATGGATTTCTTTATCTTTTTTGTTGTTATAACACATTTCGATCAAGGTGTCGCGGTGTCTGTCGATCCAGGTAACTTTCATGGAATTTGAAACTGAGCCCTTTATTTAAAATACGTTCTCTATCCATGTCTAGATTGTCTTGCCTTTTTCTTTTTAATACCGCTATTACATCAGTGGAATATGAACTAAAAAATATTACTGAACCAAATTCAGAAACCAAAATTTTATTCCTCTATGTGTTTTTGCTACAAACTAGGACATTTATTTACTGTATTGGACTGCGACAGCATTCAACCAGGACCGGTTTAGCTAGTTTTCTCCCTGAAATAAGTTTCACTGGAACTTTTGTTTTGATTCCACAAGCGGTCTCTAACTGCGGGTGGTGTGCAAGTTTTCCTGCAGTAGGTTGCTATTTCTTACCTAGGTAACCTGGTTGCAAACCAAGACTATAGGACCCAGTCTATTCTTCTATTTTACCCATAGCTGGGGGAGAAGAGATGGATTCATATTTTTCCCTCAATAGTATGTAATGAATGCAACTGGAATCCGAACTTGGCTCTCCGATCCCTCAATCCGAGCCGCCATTACTTACCAGCTCTCTATATTTAACCTTTGTTTGACTAGAAATAATGTAAACTGATTGCATATTTTCTAGCCCCATCATATGTTAGCTCAGTTGAAAACTTGTAGGCCACTGTTTTAAAAGTTGTATATGAATTTGGAAAATAAGATTCAAGGAAAATTAGATTTTTGTGAAGTATTAAAAACTTCTTCAAGTAATATTAATGTCGAAAGATTAAAAAATAAAATAATAAAACTCAAGAAATAAAAAAGAAAAACCAAAAGATAAAACTGGTTCTAGAATGTCAAGGACATTTAATATGTAAATTAAATGAATTTATTCTAATCTATGTAATATTGTTTAATCAAATATATATTTCAATGGATGATATCTTTCGGATTTATTCATAAATTAATAAAAAAAGATTATATTTTGCTTAATTTGATTGCTTCATAAAATCGGGCGTTGTACATCCAATTTTAAAATTCCTTAACACACTTAAAACATATTCAAGCCTTTGCATTTAACAGCTAATCAAGATTCTTATGAACAATTCAAATACACTCCTTGCACTATCGTCTCAGATTTTTGCAGCCGTCGCACGTCAATAACCTTGAAAATTCCGGGTGTATATTATAGGCCTAAAGTTTGGTGCCACCCTTTGCATTTAATATTTTGTAGATTTAATACCTTTTTTGTTTAACATCCACTCATTAATTTCATTGTGGCATGATGTCTAATCTTTTAGAGAGGTGATTACTTGAAATGTAAAATATTTTAGTCTTAACATTATTATTATTAACTAGCAACGTAAAAATAGAATTTTAAGTAAAATTTATGCCGTAATAATTTAATTTCGATATTATTATTGAATTTATGATAAAGCCTCCAGGATTTGCAATGATTAAATTAGTTTCGAAAAAGTCATGTAAAATTTAATATTTAGGTGACTTTTTATAATACAGAGAAAGACTAAACATTTGACCTATAATCTACCAGTAAGCACACCTTATGACTACCACGACTATTTTTCAGAGGCAAGCTGAGACACATAAACTTCTTAAAACGCATTCAATACGAGGCGATAAAACCAACAGAAATAAGTAAGCACTTCAAAGACATGTAATTTCTCCATCTCTAAGCGTAATTTTCATCCAGGCCTTTTTTTTTTTTTTTACTCCACGGCTTTTCAGTTGTAAATTTCTTATTGTTATATAGAACTAGCAGTATAGCCCGGCGTTGCTCGGGTGTAATGAAAGCTTTAAAACTAATCCATGGTCCTGGAGCTCAGACTCTTTGGACGTTGGCACGAAAGACTAAAAAGCAATAGTTGTTTCCAGTTAAAGCGAAACCGTAGACTGAAAGAAAAATGAATGGATGTAAGTCAAATTTTGATTTCCTGGTATCGATATCAAATTTTCTGCACTATTGTAAGAACTGCAACCTTGAAACTTCTGAATATCGTTTCTTATGTCTTTGTCTATGAGTGTATGGAATTTGATTAAAATCGGACCACTCCTTCTATAACCCGATGTTTTCGATTATCGATATTTATCGGTGGTACCTCGACAAAAAAACCTAGCTAAGAACACTCGCAGACGCAACTGTGTAAATTTTCAAGAAAATTGGTTCAGCCGTTTCGGAGTCTATAGGTAACGGACACACACACACAAAAAGTTTCATTTATAAATAAATTTAGATAGATAGATTGGCGTTACTTTGTGATTTAACTCTTCTGATTCTGCCTCTCTTCTATGAAACTATTTACATCTATACCTACATATAGCCGCATACACTGCTTTTGTGCCGGCAAAAGAAGATCTTAGAATTTATCATCCCTCTAAACCATATTCCCAATCTCCAAAATATTGAGAAGAGTTATAATTAAAAATGTTATTTTTTGTGGGGCGTAGAGGTGCTTCAGTGTATTGTAATTATCAGGCATAATGTCTCACTAGATCAATTGCGATTGTATAGTGAGTTCGATCCTCACTGGGTGATCCACAGATTCGGTCTTGTGCCCGAAGCTACGCTTAGTATATTACTATTTCATATGTGTTGTTATTTTAGTGGATGGACGGCCGGAATGAGAAGGCGGAGAGACAAGTTAGAATGTCAGTCGACATCGTCACATTCTTTTATATTTAGGAAATGTTATCAATACATATCTATGGGTCAAATAGCAACATTCACTCGCAAGAAAGAAAGAGCATTATTTTTTCGATACAAAATTTATTGTGTTGGTTAATTTTTTTCGCTTTATTGAGGATAAAATTTATTTAATAAGCGAACGAACTTATTCTGCCCAATATTTGTGTCGTGCTAGACGATTTTTTTTTATAAAAAAGATACAATTTAGGGAGAAAAATCGTCTAGCATGCCACAATCAATAATTTGTGGATTAATTAAAACCGAAATATTTGGCTAATCAAATCATTTTAAGTGCAGTACTAGACTAGCTTACGGCCATATCGCGTTGAATACACTTGTTCTTGTTCGATCACCGAAGTTAAGCAACATCGATGCTGATCAGTACTTAGATGAGTAACCGTTTGGTAATATCAGTTGCTGTAAGCGTCTACTGGATGTACGTTGTGGTGCAGTAGATATCGACTCGGAACGACAAATCGAAGAGCCGAGGTCGAATTCCAGTTGAATTCCTTGAATTCACTTACGCACTAATAACCTTGAGAAAGTTATTAATCCGTCTCTTCCCTACCGCAGAAAGCAATATTTCTAAGATTTACTCTTTTACTTTGTCCACCAATCTTTCTCTTTACCAGAAACCGAACCGAAAAAAAATCTATTGGTGTTACGCTTGATGAACATACGTCGTTCGATGCTGCTCTTTCTTCCGAACGAACACTGTGAAATCATTAAGTTATAGCTGTCCATTTCTGTCAAAACAATGGGGAGGTACTACAAAATTTGGAAAAATTAGATCTAAATCATGAATCAACTGTAAATCTACATTTGGCCCATCCTATATAAAGTACTTCCCAAAGTAAATTGAGAAATAACTTCCTCAAAGTTAGATTATAATAAATGATCGTAAACAATGAGGCTTTTTTTTTTCTTGACTAATTAATTCAGTAACTGAGATGAATTAATTATATTACATCAATTTCTCACCGGCCTGACTTTGCTTACCACTGTCTTTTCTACAAATTGTTTCATGGAAATTATTAAGACGATTTACCGTTAATGCGTGAATTTAAACGTAGTATATGGCTGGATATGCATTATGGTGCAGTAGATATCGGCAATGAACGACAAATCGGGATGCCGTGTTCGAATTCCTGTTGAATTCGTTGTATTCACGTCCGCATAAATAACTTTGGGAAAGGTATTAACCCGTCTCTTCTCTCCAGTTATGGGTTAAATAATAGGACATATTGGGTTCTATAGCCTTGGGTGGCAAACTGTCTACCGCAGAAACCAATGGCAATCTACTGCGGAATAATCTTCTGCCCAGTCAGTCATGTTTCTTTCGAGACATGATCGCCCAAACGTGCATCGCGTATGACACTTAACTGACTGACTGACAACTAGATATCAGCCTTTTACTAAAAAACAAGCTAAATGCCGCAACTTTGGTTAATTCTAATCGTTTTTTTCTCGCTCGTCCTGCCTGTGGAATCCAATTTCGATTCCTTGTTGAGCATCAGCTACAATTTTCAAAAATTTAAATGCAACGCTATTCATTGCCTGTCTTCCTAAACCCTATTTTTATTGTCCTTTCTGAAGGCTAAAATCATTTCATTCCTTTTCTCGCCAAGTAACACATTGCTTCTTAGTGACATTATCGCCTTGCTTGGGCTGAAACGAAAATGCAAAAAACGAAGCTTTGTGATAATTAAATTTAAAGCCGAAGAAAGTTCTTTTCTAACGTATGATAGAAACAATGAATAGCCATGCAGTAATGTAGAAAGACTAAAATCATATGGATAAGGAAAACCAGGCACCAGGGCGATTGAAAGATCGTCTTAAAGAAAATTAAACCATGAAAAAGCGTTTAACCTATTAACACTTTCTTTTAAGTTCTCACGTCTCTTTAAATGCAAAATGATCATGGCTTTCCATAGAATCCTTTTTTAATAGCTGTTTATTGATGGATAATTCTTCAGGAATAAACATGCAAGTAATGGACTCGCTTTTTCATATGTGTAGTTAATTTGAAGCAGTAATTTAGAAAGCTAAGCCAAAAAGAGTTTTTTCTTCTTTCAATAGTGAAGCAGTGAACTTAATAAAATAGTTTTAAAATCAAATTACTCTTTGCACGCGGAATGATTAAATAGGCCGGGTCTTGGTTTCATCTGAATGAGTTATGGTCTTTCTTGCCTTGAAGTCAGAAGGCTACGTTTGCCTATTATAATTTGCACACGTGTGTCAACCCCAATTCTTAGTTTGTAAAATTTTTCCCATATTACTGTTACTTTGCTTTCTAATTCTTTGCATATATCGTTTGATTGCTTTATATTAAATTATTACACTTTCCTTTTCTGTTTGTCTTTATTGCAAACGTTGTCAATTCAGATGTTGGTTTCTGTCATTTATTTTACATTTACCCATGGCTACTCCTTCTCTATTTTAAAATAGGTTCTTTGATGCTAAGGTTAAATTTTCGGATTTCTGGATGTCCATGTTAATATCTTTAATGTCATTCCACTCGTAACCTAGATGATTATGGATTTACACAATTTTCTTTTTTTTTCTCTGTCTGAACTGCAATAAATTATTCGAGAAGTTGGTAGAGTGGTTTCCTCAAAAGCATAGGATTGAAGAAAATCAACTGAAACATTCGAAGCAAATTTACTTTAATGTTTTTTTATATTTTATTTTTCTGTTGACTAGGATGAGCCACTACAAAGTTGAGTCAATACAAAAGTTAGCAATTCCAAAAGCAAAAAAGACCAAGCCTAAAACTCGTTCAGACCGAGAATTTTTTTTTGCAAAAATATATTTTAATAGCCGTATATAGCTTCACCTATCGCCCGGTTCACACACCTCCTCTTACAGGATTATTTCCGGGTTAGGATAGGATTTCTGGTTTCTTCCAAAGTCTACTTCGTTTGTATAAATACGAATAAACTTTAACGTTTTTTATCTAATTTATTTTTTGCTCAATAGGAGTAAATAGGTACAGCATTCGTCTGGTTCATACTTCTCTACGGTTTTATGTGTAGATCCCTTGTTTCATGTTTGGGTGTTATGTCTTCGTTGCATTGAGCAAATATAACATAATCAAGAAATATAAAGTCCTCTGAAGTCGACGTAGTCTTATGAAATCTGTAGTGACTTAATTCACGAAGGTCATAGCTGTCTCGTCTTAGTCTAGCATTCTATTATGACGATTTTAGGTGTCAATATTATACCGTTGGGTCGAGTCCGCGTCACAATCTGGAGAACTGTGTACATCTCCCCTTATTAGATATGAGTTTTCTTTAATCGATACCTTTTCTGTCAAGGGTCAATTTTCAACCTTTCAGTTGGATTACGCTTAATCCTTGCGTTGCATTTTAGAATAGGCAACAAGAATAGGTACTTCAAAAATATCGGAAAATTAAATTGTACTGATTGCTAAGTTTCTGCATATCTAGACCTCAATTGATTTACATGATTTTTTAAAAGTCGAAATCATCCATCTTTGCCAATATAGATCATACTACCAATTTGTTTAATTATTTTCCTTTCTGCCAATTTTTCTTTTCGGCTTTAAGATTTTTAAAGAAAACTATCGCCGATCTTAAACTGGATGTTTATTTTTTTAATGCTGTTCTCATCTACCCGTCTTGCCTTCAATCTAGCCTATGAGTGTCAAATTTTCCAAGCCCTCTTTCCTTATTATATGTCATAGACATTTCAACTGTCACTTCCTGATCATAAATAAGTGTATTTTTTGTTTACATTTTTTTTAAAAATTACATCCTTGATTACATGTTCGATAAAATATTCTAAATGGACCATGCCGGTGGTGTATATTGAAAAGAAAAATAACAAGATTCGTTATGCGAAGATATTTCGACTGGATTGAATGGCTACCATCTCCCACATGTATATACCCTACCAACTTCAGTGGATATATTTAGAACATTAAATGATGATATTTCATAAAAATCGGACTATCTGAGAAATATCTACAAATTCTCAAGGATCCCAGATATATTACATTATTAATTCACTTAAAGAACTCTACAAGTTTAAAAGATAATCCATCAGCTTAATAGTTGCACCAGGTATTTTCTAGGAAATAATTGGTACTATGTTGTCTAGACTAGACTTTGCCGTCGCTTACATACGTTACATATTTATCAAGAGTGCTATAAAAGGAGTGTACGTAAAAATGTTTTAATAAGTATTTCGGGGTGTGTATGATCACGGCTTCAAAATCAGTCAGCAGAAATGTTTGTTGTATTATTTTCTGCTTAAGTTTCTTGGGGGTTATCATTATTATTTACACTAACTATATTCGGATAACTGTTCTCAAATTTTGTTGTTATCCTATCTTGTTATCAAAAACAAAAACTAAACCAGATATGTAAAGACATGGTCATCGGGATGAAAACAGTGTATCCACTTCGAAGGTTCAGTCCATAATTCTCTGGAAGATAATGGGGTTCAGTTTATAATTCCTTACCTAGGGACAATAATGAACGTGGTACATTAAAACTAAGGTCCTGCTACTCTCTTCTCTGCATCTATGTAAATTTAGTCTAACTTTATTGACGTTGCTCTTTCTTTTGTCGTTTCGACATTCCTTAAAAGTAACCTGGAGCAACAGACATCTAAAGACGCGCCTGGAAAGCATAACACGTGAAACTTTGTGACAATAAAGATAAGGTCATTATTTCGATTTGATGTCAGATCAATAACGATAAACACTTCGATCTAGATGCTCCGGCAAGTCTCAATTATTCATTTCAGTTCATGCGTCGCCGGGAAATAAATAAAAATTATTTTTTATTAGATTTTGTTATAAAGGTTTCTTGTATTTCATTTTCAATCTGATATAATCTATTTCGCTACTGATATCAGTTTCATTATCTAGCCTTGAACAATCCAATAGACGGTGCCATTAAAAAAACGATTTTACAACATCGTTTGGAAAGAAAAGAAAAAACAATAACAAAAGTATATTAATCAAATCTAAACGTATGCTGTGGATCTTTATTCTTTCTTATTACAAAGACAGTTATTGATTCTGGACTTCGTCTTATGAAAAGAAAATATATGAAGCAAGCTTTCTTACGTGTTAAACGAGTAGAAACGTTTTATTTAGCAACTGCGGAATAGACTGGAGGTTAAGCTTCATCATTGGATATATTCTTTATAACTGCTGAAGACATTGGGGGATAAGCGTTATCTGAGTGAGCGACTTTGTAAATATTCTTTAACATCTGCCAAATAAACTGGCAGTTACGAATGATGTGAATACGCTTCTTTTAAAATATACTATAAGAACGGCTGCATACACTATCGGTTCGGCTTAGTCTGCTTAAGCGCCTATGAAAATAGTCATTAAAAATTGCTTAATACACTGGCAATTACGATTGGTCAGAGTGAGCATCATTGAAAATATTTTTTAAGATATGGTGAATTAAGTAGTGGTTACACTTGGTCTCAGCGACTTTGAAATTATAATTTAACAATTGCTGAATACACGGTCGGATTAGATTGGTCTGAATGATCTTTAGAAATGCTCTTTATAACTGTTGAATACACAGGCGTTTACGTCTGGTCTGAAAGAGCATCTTTAGAAATAGACTTTGAAAATAGTCTTTACACAGTTGAATAGAGTTATATTTGGTTTATGAGAGAGTGTTTGGTATTATTTTGTGGTGAATACGGAATTAAAATTAACTTTCGTCTTTTCACTTTTCCAGTGTGAAATCTAATTTTTACCAATAGGAAAAAGGACTGACGTCGCAATGAAAGAAAAAGGCGAAGCTAAATTTCGCGATCGGGTGTCACTTATTTTTTAACCAATGAAAGGAAAACGGAGGAAAGTTAACAATCCGGCGTGAAAAAGTCTTATAATATATATATATATATATATATATAGAGAGAGAGAGAGAGAGAGAGAATAAAATCAGTGAGATGGGAGCAGAAATTAGGGTCGACACGGCCAAAATGTGACAAAAGAAATTTCAATCCGCTGAACCGGACATAAGTTCTCGTCGACAAACATTCGTTCTCCCTTTCCTATTTGTGTGATATGCTATTTTATCTTCTTCGTTATTACCATTTTCGCCGTCCACAAAAGGAAGACAACAAAAACAATAAGCCACTTTAACTAATTCCTAAATATTAGCGTCGATAAGTAAAATTTTCCTTTATATTCCTTTTCACTTTCTGCCGTCCTCTAAAAAAACGAAAAAAGAACACAGACTTTATTACTACCCGGTAAATCCTTTCATACACATATTCGCTACTTACAACTACAAACTCTGGATTCATTTATTACCGTACTATACTTTCGCTTTGAACATTTACACATTTAATAATTTCACTTCCTGAAAATTGATGTCATTCTGTTCTGGTAATAAATTTCCATTTTACCATAAAATAGAAACACTTATCGTTCTAACATAAGTCGTGGGGAGATCGGTTATTTTTGGCACAAGGCCAATTTAATAAACATTGCTTGATCTCCTTACTTCAATCCTTTAAGTTCTACAGAATAAACAGGCGGATAAGGCTGATCTGAGTGAGCGTCTTTGGAACGTTTCATTACGATCTGCTGAATAAACTGGAAGTTAAGCTCACTCCAGTGTGCGTCTTTGGAATTATTCTTTAACAACTGCTGTATACACTGGCGGTGACCCTTTCAGTGAGCGTCTTTGAACATAATAACAGATGCTGTATTATAGGCGGTTACGCTTGGTCTGAATGATTGTCTTTGGCAATCATTTTTACGAGCAACTGAATACACAGGCGGCTACGCGTAGGCTTGGTAAGCGTCTTAGAAAATAGTATTCAACAACAACTGAATAAAATACGGTTACGCTTGGTCTAAGAAAGAGTCTTTGGATGGGGAAAACGAGTGACTAGTTACCTTTTCAGTGTTTTGCTGCAGTACTTTTACAGGCATTGCTGTGGCGGACTGAGCCTTGGCGTCTACTATGACCCTTTCCGTCCTGCTGCGGACTACATTTTTGTCTTTTTTATAACTTTTTCTCCTTCCCTCTCATCTTCCCTTTGAACTCGTAAAGGATGAAGACCGAGGTGGAGGCATGTCTTCGCTCTCCATATTTTATATTCTGTGGTAATTCCACTGGTTCTTATTGCTGTATCCCCTTTTGCTGTTTTGCGGGGACGGATTCATTTTTCAGGCAACGTCACGCTTTTGAAGAGACATTTCGCCGAGGAGGAGGGGATATTTCTTTTTTTCTCGACGAAAAGCTTTCTTGTTGAATTCATGGCGATTTAAGTCCTTTGTTTGTAACCCACCGCCCTTGACACCTGGGAAATCTAATCAACATACCTAATCTGGGCGAAGAAGTCTATTAATTGGTCACTGGTTATGTCCGTCCATGACAATACGAGTTCGCTGGGTGCCCATGTGTCCTGTCCGCAGTTCTTACATCGGTTGTCAACAGGGAGATTGTTCTTGCTGCAGTGGCTTCCAGAGCTTCTGGTATGATTACAAGCACATTGTCTTTGATGTAATCCTTTTAATCATGCCGCATTCTATCATAGCAGGCCGCGTCTTTTTTGGCCTGACATTTATTTTAAACCGACGGTGAAACCGTCGGCGTAACAGTTGTTTGGGGAGATGCACCTATTTTTGGTTGACGCCTTCTCACAATACACAAAATCTAAAAAAATCTCAAAAAACGTTGACAAAAAACATTAACAATGCTCACAAAAACAAAGTCAGTCGTAGTTAAAAGAAGTAACGTAATTACAAATTCAAAAGTAAAATCAATTAAACCTTTTTACGTCAATGACACCACGATTCCGATTTCATTCTCAGAGTATAATTACTCTCACTATTTATTCTGTAAAAAATACAGAATTGTGGCACAAGGCTGAAAAGGGGAGGGGGAGATAGGTTGGTACTCACTGAACTATCTTATACCTAGCTAAACACTATCACGACCCATTCACTCATTACAATTTGCACAATCACCACAAGAACTCATCCATCAACTCCCACTCCTTCGTGTATGCCAGAAACTTACAAGGAGCACCGAAAAAGTGGGGAAATTAACCCATGACAATAAAAATGTATTTATATACAATATAATATATACAATAATATTTACAATATAATATAAAATATTTAATGAAAAATGAAATGATGGGAGGGGGATGAACCCAAAAACAAACTGAAAATGTAACATATTTAGAACTAAAATAATAATTAATGTTAGTAAGAACCGTCCATCCCAGAAAAAAAGAGTGGCCGCTGTATTCCACGAAACGGCAAAATCAAGAAGCACACTCGCTACGGGAGTGGGGACGGGGCTAAAAAATTACTGGAATGGGACAATAAAAGACTGAACCAGCCTAGATAAAAAGAGACCAAAACAAACTGTGGAGGCTGGGAATCTCGACTTGGATCATAACTAAAGAGAAAGCCGAGTACAGGCTAGGAACACATTCATTCACTTTAACTAGGTACACAAAAGAGAGCTACCTTAACCAGGGAAGGGTTCCAGAGGAATCCACCCCGATGTAACCAGCAGATCTAAAAGAGAAAATCAAGACTAGCCCCGTTCAAGCGAACCAGACTTGCTACAGTTACCCACCTTTCGCTGAAGTCTGTCGAAGTCACACGTTTCCAATCAGTTCTAATCCTTATTTTGGGCTGATGCTCAAAATAGAGGAGCAGATCCTGATGTGAAAGACGCTGACCTCGCAATACTTCCTCCGTTCGCGACGTCCAAATCACCATTCGAGCTGTGGCTAGCAGCAACAGAAACACCATACGCTTCATCGCAGAAAACGGGGGCGACTAATCAGGCGCCTAATCGCAAGCCGGACGACTTGTTGCGGTTAATCTTGGCCCCTGTCACCTGTTCGTACCGTTTAAGCGCCTTCTGTACCACCTCGATGTCACTCCGGGAGGACACGAAAGTAGTGACGTCATCGGCGTACGCGGAAACCCTGGCTCGAGCACCACCAGGGACAGCGATTCCACGTAGGGCCGGACTGCACGCCCTGTCCCTTAGCCGGCAAAGGAGGGGCTCCAACGCCAAAGCATAAAGTAGGGGCGACAGTGGACAACCATGTCGGACCGACCTAGACAGCGCCAGAACGCCCAACAACTTTCCGTTCACCTGTATCACAGCCGTCGGGGATTGATACAGGAGGCTAATCCAGCGGCGGAAGTTGGTTTCGAGTCCAGCTGCCTGCAGGACAGCCGCCAGGTAACGATGGTCAACCCTATCAAATGCCTTGGACTGATCTAAATGGATCAGCGCGGCTTGTTCGTCGTCTTTTATTCCCTCTATGATCGTGCGTATCAGATGCAGGTTGCTCTGAATTGTTCAGCCCTTTACAGCACAAGTCTGCTCAGGTCCCAACAGAGACTCGGCAACTAATTGCAAACGATTGTTAAATCTTTAACTCTGTGTTTAGCAGAGTTATGGGCCGGTAACCCTCTAGCTCCCTCCCCACATCCTTGCCTTTTCTCAACAGCGTGATCACACCCCTGGTGAACCGGTTGGGGATGGACCCCTGCCGGAACCAGTTGTTGAACACGGCAGTCAAAATCGGGACAAAGATGTGCGACAGCCTCAAGTACAATTCATAGAGCAAACCATCGAGACCCGGCGATTTGCCTCTGCCGACCTTCTTCAAAACCACGTAGACTTCGCCCTCCGTAATCTCTCCCTCGCAGCTTGCTGCATCAGCCGGCAAAAGTCGGGGGAAGTCAGCCAAATAGCTACGAAACTCCTCATCACGGAGACCAGGCTCCTTGGTAAACAGGATCTCGAAATGCCGACGAAACGCCTCGCACATATCGTCAGTCAACCGAAGAGTGTGTCCATCCGGGTTGCGAACCTCTCGAATGTACCGGTCGCCTCCTCGGCGAATTTCTTCCTTGCGTAGTTCTGCGCCCATATTCACAGCTTCGGAAGACATCTTGCTTAACTTTATGTCTAACTACCTGGCCCATGTAACGATCGCTATTCGACCGTTCCACGCCCTCCTTAGCTATGGCTATCTCTAAGGGATCCCCACCAGCCACCGCCCGGGAGTAATTAGCTCTAAGTGTCTTCACCTTGTCAGCCTTATCTAGTTTGAGCCGTTTGCTGAACTGGGTGGTGAAAGACCTAATACTATTCTTAAGGTTCTCCCACTACTTATTCCCGATGACTCCCCCAGTTAACGCCCGCTGCACTAAGTTAATTAGCTGGCGCCGGAAGTCCCGCCTGTTCAGTAAGGACACGTTGAACTTCCAGTAACCAGCCATTCTAACCCTATTTTCTAAATTTACCAGGGCACAAACGAGTTTGTGGTCCGAGTAACCTAGCCAGTGGAACGTGGGACAATCTAAAAAATCTAACTCGGCTTCACGAACTAACATTCTATCAAGGTAGCTTGCCACCTTGGTAGAAGGCCAACTATTAGCCCACGTCCACATTCTCCCGCCCTTGTGATGGACCCGGTATTTATCGTCTAGACCGAAGTCTTCGATCAGATCAACCAAGCTACGATCACGTGCCTTCCCTCTAGCTCCCCACCCTCTATCCAACTTGGGGTCCAGGATGGCATTCCAGTCCCACACTAAGACAAGTCGCGTTGAATCCACCAGGAAGGGCTCCAACCGCCGAAAAAACGAGACGCGCTCCTCGTTGGGCGCATAAACCGCAACTAGTCGAAACGCATTGCTTTTCACTGCAATATCGGCCACGATCAGCCGGCCCTCGGCACCGACATGGACAAGATCCACCTTCGCGTCCAGGGTACGCTTGACCAGCAAAGAAACTCTTCTGGCCAGCCGGTTCCCATATGCTGAATAGACGACAAAGTCGTTAGACAGCACACAGGCATCAGCCTTGCAAACAAAGTGAGTCTCTTGGATCGCGGCGACATCCACGACGAAGGACAAGAGGTCCCGAAGCAGGCGGGTAGCCTTACTCCGATCCCTAAGGCCCTTCGCGTTCATACTGGCTAACTTGATTGACATCTATTTAGACCTGAAAAAGAAAGCAGAAAAATTACTTCTGGTCACATACGGCGCGAAAATCAATGGCAGTAGGGACCCCGACGGATTGTCCAAGGTTGCCTGTACCAATATTGGGCGTAATTCGTCCGTCTTGGACAATGCCGCCGACGTCCGTGGGAAACGTTAGTTTTACCGTCCTGTATAATGATGGGTGGAGTATGACGGGGACAAAGCCATCACTGACTTGCCCCCCCCTCACAAACACAAAACTTTGACACAAAAGATCACAGATGCGCCACGCGCGACGAAGACAGAACAAAAACAGGCAACAAAACAGGCACTCACAACCAACAAAGCTCCGGGCAACAAAAATACGCGTAACAACAATCCAACCTGCAATAAGTCAAAAACGATCACTCTCAACTCAGGTTATTCTCTCGAGTATAATTACTCTCTCCTCTATCCCAATAGTGTTCCTGTATTTAAGTGGATAGGAACATACCATTCCTGTATATAGGTAAGTATACAACATTTTGGTATTTCTAATTTGCAATATGAATAGTAGGCTATTCCTCTTGCAAACGACCAAACATTCCGTTTTGTTATCGATGATATTTAATCTCTCCTTATCGCTTTCGTTAACTCCTGTGGGATTTATAGTTTCCTTTGCTGTGTCTGTTATCAACACAGTTTCTTCTGAATATCTTATTTTCTTTCAATTGTTGAATCGAATAATAAAATCTGGTGGCTCTACTAATTCTTTTCGCTGTACATTACTAATAACTTAAGATCATTTTCAAAATTGCTAACGTATTTAATGTTTATCTTTCTATTAAAAGTTTATTACGTAAAAGAAAACATTCTTCGACAGATAAAGTGTACGTCAGATATTTGTGAACACTTCATTCGAAATTTGTGTCCAACAATAAAAATAAACATTTTACCAGCTGCGTCATGAAATCGTCGTATTTAAGGCAAGTGTCAAAAAGACATGCTGTTCTCGTTGCTTTAGCTGCTTACCACACAGATTTGGATATTGAATCCTTGAATATTGCCAGATCCTTCATATCTAAGATAATAAAGGACAGCCATCTGCTATGAATGTTGGCTTCAGTGACCAAAAGAATATATATCTACGGTAAGTCATTGTTAAAAAGTTGAGTTTATTCGACAATCTCAGAGTATCATCGACGAGAACTCCTTAAGATTCCCAAGTAGGTCCTGTTTGAAAGTCAGTGATAAAACGTGTGGTGCATCGGATTCAGGCACTGAGTTTTAGTGCTATGAGGTACATATGCCAGCAAGGGTTGATTTATCTCAGATTGTCAGAAAGATGGATGGCCGAAAATTTTCACCATCCTTTACATTTAACCATTATTCATTTTTATCATAAAATAATGAACGTTTTATTTTTTTTTATTTATGAAGGCGTTGACTATTATATTTATTGACAACATTATACATATTTTTACATTTCGAAATCTCGATTTTGCTTTCAAGATAGCCATTTATCTCTTCCAATTTGATTCTTAATCAAGCCTGTACAGCGTTTGTACATTTTCAGTCACTGGGAGTGAATAGTTAATTCACAGTACTTCTTTCTGGAGTTGGATTAATTATTATTATATTTAAAATACATTTTTTAAATATTTGGATTAACTTTAGTTTATGATTTTAAATACTGGTGCAAGTATAATATTTATCTATTTTATTTGAATTTTTTATATTTTATTTAAAAAAATATTTTTGTGCTAAATTCACACGTGTAATTAAGTATTCCTTATAAATTTAATTTAAATTTAATATTTATCTCTATGCTATCCTTCTTTAACAATGATCATATTAAGTATATTAATTTATGAATCGTTGATATTTTTCTTTTAACACAATATTAGTTTTTAAATAGGTTAAATGTTTCTGTCTTTCGTAAATAAATAGTGGTCATTGAAAGGTATTATGCTTTTCTTGTAGAAATTAATGACAAATGGCACTTATTAAAGAATTTATCATATAAAGTTAATGTTAAAAATTAAATTCAATGAATTTAATATTCTCTATCTTTACAAATCTACCTCCAAAATGTAAAATTGGAAACATTATATTCTTTCAATATTGTCTCTCTCTTTTGATATTTTTGGTGATTGTTTTAAGCAAGGAAATTCACAATATAAGGCATTTTTAAGGAATTAACTAAATCTTTCTTTAGGCTATTATTCATATATCAACTTGGAATGAGAAATCGGGGAGCCGAGTTCGATTTCCAGTTGAATTCATTTACAGGCAAATACCCTTGAGAAAGGTATTAATCCGTCTCTTCCCTCCAGTTATGGATTAAATAATAGAACAGATTGGGTTCTATACCATTGGCTGGCAACTAGTCTACCGCAGAAAGTAATGGCAAACTACTGCGAGATAATCTTCTACCCAGACAGTCATGTCACTTTCGAGACATGATCGCCGAAGCGTGTATCACGTATGGCACATAACGGACTGATTATTCATTATAATAATGGAGATCCTGATATCTAAATTATAAAATTCATTTTTAATGAATAATTTCTGTTTTCTTTATAAAACGTGAACTATGATACCGTATGATTTATGTCTTCTTTATAAACCTACCAATCCTCCCAAAGTAATATAGTTATCTTATCATCTTTCTTCATTGGGATATTGTTGAGGCGGACAGGAGGTAGGGTCAATTAGCATTGGAGGCTCGGGCCATAACAATATAATGTTCGCCAAGGCAATATTTACAGCCCAGGTCTGTTGCTTTAAATTTGCAATAGATGCTGCCACTTGCCCACTATCCTTCGCGGTCACAGCAGATTTTGCTGCAAGTCTATATCACTTGAGGAACACGTAGATTGTGGTCACCTGAGACTGGGGTGCTACTAATAAAAATATGCCGTAAAAAAACTTCTGAGTATTTTATTAACATGTCAGAAGAGTGGCCTGTAATTTTAGATTATTTAAAGCTGCACTAATCTGTGTTGTGTGTAGATTTTAAATCCATACTTGCTTTCTATCTTCAAGAAATGATAAATTTAAGTTTTAGAATTTTAAAATTCCCTTGTCTGTATCTTAAATATATTTTCCTGGTATTTCTTAATATAAGTTAACCTCTAAGCAAAAAGATGACATATTCCACATTTATACAAAATTTACATTCTAAATTATGAATCCTAAATTCTAAAGTCAAAACACTAAAAACCATAGAATATAGAATTAATATACTTTTTAGACGCACATATTTTGCAAAGTAATAGTTCAGTTAATATTTTTCAATATCATTTCTACAAAATCTTTCTAAAAATGGTCAAAATGTGCTGTGCGTCATATTGTTGTGGTAACTATGAACAAATAAGGTTCGAATATTGTCTTCTTCAAGATGATAATAAGCGAGAACGATATCTGAAGGCAATACATCGCGACAACACTCATGACAAACTAAACAGTGTTGTTTGTGAAAGACATTTTCTATCTGATTATTAAACAGTGTTTATTAGAAAAAAATTACGACCTAGAAATTCGCTATCCGTATATGATCATTTGCCATTAAGTGTATTACTTTGTCCTCACCTAAAACCAAGAACAACAGATAAAACATCTGCTTCTGTTAAAACGTGCAAAATGATGAGTTTGTAGTTTGTAGAAAAAGACAAATTCTCACCTTTGAAACTTTATATCAGAATATTTATCAAAATTGTTTTTCTCAGCAGTTACAAGCTATAAATCAAACAACCAGATGTTCATCCAGTGTATTAATTTTTTCATTAGAGATATTAATGTTTTTAATTCAAATCCTTGAAAACTTGAAATTTGAATATTAGTCTATAAATACAACAATTTGTTTTCTTTCAAAAAATTGAATATCAATGTTTCAACGCCGGTCATAAATCATTGAAACAATTCTCTATGTTAGTAACTTAGAAATTGATAATAAGAAAACTAATTTAAAGATCATTAAAAGAAAAACTAATTAAAAGATTAAAAGACGTGGTATAAGGATCGCGTCGAGTTCTTCACTCAGTTATAGTGCATATCTCCTTCTCCGAATTTTTGCTCAAATTCTATCATGACGTCATAAGAGCTTCTTTCAAGCCCGGCACATTAATTTATGAGATACGTGAAACATCGTTTTCTAATATGAGCTATATCACTTTATATATAAGATTAATATCAGCGGTTGATTGAATCCAAACATTCACTTCTCCAAAATCCTACTGAAATGTCTGCGGCAACATTTCTTCGTCAAATGAGTGCGTAAGTCGCCATAAGGGCCCGACCTCTTTTTATAGTGAAGACATGGTGCCTGTTAAATGTAACTGGCAAACAAAGCAACCTACCTCTCCCCAAGATTAGCTGATAAATTCTTCTGTTTATTTTCACCTTCAATGAACATCAAGGCCGATTTCAAATCCTCCGAAACAATAGCTTAAACTATGACGCCTATTGGATTTTGCGGTTTAAAATTTATTTTGACAAATTCGGGAATGTTTCCTTGTTAGATGGCGTAAATATTTTTGTTTTGCTATTTTTGCCATAGACGCCACAGTGAAGACGTTCTTCTGCGACCAAACGAATAGATTGTCTACAGCAAGCTGCGCCTCCTTTAATATTTTCGTTCCTCTACTAAGCCGTTTTTGCTTTGAAACACTCGAGAGAGTCCATATCGTAGTTGAAACTTCTGGTTCTTCTATGTACCCTGTCCCTTCAGGATGTAGGCGATCATTTTTCTCCACGTATCACTATCCCTAGTGGCTCTTAGTATGTTTTCTCCTGTTACACCCCGCAATACCCGTTCCGTCATTCACCTGATCAGGCCCTGCAAATATGATATCCGCTGCCTATCTCTGTCTCTTTCTCCTTCTATCTGGCCTGTCACTATCAAGTTCTCCAAGCCATCCTTCCTCATTGGATGTCCCAGGAACTTCAGTTGTCTCTTCCTGATGCTCAGTATTAATTTCCTTTTCGTTGCCATTCTTTCCAACACTTCATGGTTGCTCGCATGTTCGGTTCACGGTCTCTGCAGCATTCTTCTGTAGAACCACATTTCCGCTGCTTCAAGTTTTTTCCTCATTTTCGATGATATTGTCCAGCATTTACTGCCGTATTGAAGGACTGACATCACATAGCAATCCAGCACTCTTTTCTTTGTTTTTGGTGAAATTTCCCTGTGTGTTAGTACTTTGCTCAGCTTCTGGAACGCGTCCTTTTCCATGCCAATTCGTCTTCGGATCTCTGTGTCGCACTTTCCATCTCCTGTTAGAACACTTCCCAGGTATTTAAATTTTTGTACATGCTTGATTCTGGTATCCCCCACCTGTATTTGGCATTTTGGGTTGCTCTATTTGCTGATGACCATGCATTCAGTTTCCTTAAAGATTATTTGTAGTCCTTTTTGTCACTCTCCACAGTTACCTTCTGTAGGAGGTCTTGTAGTTGCCTTTCCGTGTCTGCAATCAGCACTGTATCATCTGCATACCTCATACAAATGAAAACAGAATTTCAGTCTTTGAGAAGTTGAAACTGGTTTTGTTTTAACCGTAAATCTTTTTACAAAAACCTCCCTAGGGATCAATTCTCCTTAAAAATATATCCGATTTATTCAGCACCTTTGCCAAATCCTTTATGCGTCTCGTGTATTTCTCTTCTCTTTTCCTTCACGGCTTCAACAACACTTTTGTACAAAATGAATGTTTTTTTCCATTTCTTGCAATCGAATTTGTTACGTTGTTTACCCTTTTTGAAATTTTTACACTCGTTTTTCTCTCAACACACAAGGTTTCATGTAAGCCGTTTGCAATGCGATAGTCATGTTTTATTTAATTATACTCTAAACAATAAAGCAAAGTAGTTTTAGGAATGTGCATTTTGGTGCAATGGATATCGACTCGGAACGGCAAATCGGAGAGCCGAGTTCGAATTCAAGTTGAATACCTTGTATTTACTGACGCGCATATACCCTTGAGAAAGGGATGAATCTGTCTCTTCCCTCCAGTTATGGATTAAATAACAGGACAGATTGGGTTCTATAGCCTTGGTTGGCAACCAGTCTACCACAGAAAGAAATGGCAACCGACTGTGGGATAATCTTCTGCCCAGTTAGTCATGTTCTTTTGGAGATATGATCACCCAAAGCGTGTATCACGTATGGCACTTAAATGACTGACTGACTGAATTTTAGGAAGATTTAGGAACGTTTTAAAAATATCTCTAAGTAGAGGTATGCTTAACTTCATGTTTAAATAATAGGCATTTTTATGTTTAATAATGGTAAATATTTATATCGCACTCAAATAATAATTTCATTAAATATTGAGTAAGTGGAAGATGAAATTTATTATCCTAAGATTTTTTGTATTCATTTTAGTATGATTTTTAATTTTTATATTTTTACATCTATTGCAATTGACTAAAATGTCATGCATATATAATCTAAACAATTGATGACCATTGTAGTGTAACAATTTCATTGGCTAGTACAATACGTTTTTCTTGTCATAAACCAATTAACTATATCGGACATTGGTATTCTATGAATTAGATGCCTTACGTATCACTTATCAGGTCAAAGTACCATAAAAGTCATCTCTGTACCCACAATTTATAACAACCCTTAAGAAAAATTCTGGCCAAAAACTCTAAGATTATATGTAAATCACATTACTTGAAACATCTTGCTATAAGAGAGACCCGGTATATTAAATATCTCACTATCATTATCAACTTCACCTTCTTTAACATAGCAATCCAGTATTCTCTTCTTTGTTTTTAGTTTCCTGTGTCTTAATACTTTAGTCAGCTTCTGGGACTAGTCTTTCGTCATGCCAATTCGCCTTCGGACCTCTGTGTCACACTTTCCATCTTCAGTTAGAGCACTTCCCAGATATTTAACCTGCTTGATTTTAGCACCACCCACCTATCAGAGTAACTTCAATTCATTGAAGTTAATATTTACTGTATACACTATATTATGCTGAATTCCGCCTGTGTGAAACTTCAAGTAGTAATGAGAATCATTCTATCTATCTATCTATCTATCTATCTATCTATCTATCTATCTATCTATCTATCTATCTCAGTTTGTTCATTATTCTATCTATCTATCTATCTATCTATCTATCTATCTATCTATCTATTAAATCTCAATTATTATTAAAACTATCTTATATATTAAAACTATAGTAAAATTATATTAATTCTCAAATGTTAATAAATATATTTACTCATCTATGCATTATGTTATATTTAATGTCACATATTAATACATCTATATTCATATCTATGAAATCACAAATATTAATAAATCTATTTATTATATTTCATTAAATCTCAAATATTAATATTGATAGAATTATCTATTACATCTCAATTATTAATAAACATATCTATCTATCTATCTATCTATCTATCTATCTATCTATCTATCTATCTATCTATCTATCTATCTATCTATCTATCTATCTGTGTATATGTTTCTGTTTATCTCTCTCTCTCTCTCTCTTTGTGTGTGTGTATGTGTGTGGGTGTGTGTGTTTGCGTATCTACTGAGAGTATTGTTGGGTAAACAGGATTTCTATTTTCAAGGTTGTTCACCAGCTAAAACATGGACGACTTGTGGTACGCAATTTCAATCAATTTTAATTTACCCCTCATTTATCATCGTTCTTTTCGAAACTAATATAAACTGACTATATACAAAAGCACACACTTTTTTATGTATCAAGTACATATGCTTGCGTGCGTGCATACATATTTGAGCGTGTGTAGAAATATCTCAAGCGTACCAGGTGTAGATATCGATAGGCTGTAGAAATAATGGAAACATCATTCAGGGTAAAACTTCAAACACGGAAAGAAATAATTTGATTCGCGAAGATAATTTACTACTTTTATTTTTTACTAAAGTATTTTTTATTTTGCTCTTTTTGTTTCTTTTCTGGCTACAAACTCTTTGTCCTCATTAGGAAGTTTGTGCAGTCGTATAAATTATTTATAGTCCGTGTTGCCAATGAGTGTCTTCAGTGCAAACAACGGAATCGTATTATTTAAAAGTAAATGCATTAAAAAATCAACTTGCTTCTATTGGAGGTACTTTGATATACTCAAAAACTGATCCTAGAGTTCCTCCTATAATAACCGTAAAAATTACCAAAATATTTACGGATATCTCAGCATTTCTGCTTAGTCCTTTGGATAAGATAAAAGTATCACTGTCAAACACTATATACACACGCACACACACTGACAAACAAGTACACACTTTCACATATAATCTATACATAATATATATTTATATATATACATAATATATATATGCATATATATATATATATGTGTGTGTGTGTGTGTGTGTGTGTGTGTGTGTGTGTGAGTGAGAGAGAGAGAGAGAGAGAGAGAGAGTCCAAACAAGTTTTATCAAGTTCAACCAAGATCACGCTGTTAGCTTTTATATTTTTCCACTGTCGAATATGATTTTATAAACTATGACGAAAAATATTGATAATATACGGATCCCATGCAATTAATGAAATGCGTGAAGAGCAATGCTTTTGAATCTAAGAAAGGCCTTTTAGCTGTTGGCAATATATTTGATTTTGCGTTTCCTAATAACAGGACTCTAACAGATGAGATTTGTGAATTAAATTATAATCAAGTAATATCTTATTATTTTCACTTACGTCCTGTTACACGTGTTTACTACGTTATGGATCCTAAATCTCAATATTACGATCCTCTAGATTGTTTCACAGATTTATTTCTAGATAGAACCGAGGAAAAATATTTATCCTGAAAATTTTATGGACATCAAAAAATTCTATTAGCGATTAAAATAAAGATAAAATGACAGCCTTTAAAATTCTTTCTCTTTAAGAGATAGTTGTTTAAGTTGTTGATTTGCCATCGGAAGAGTATACTTGCTGACCTTCTAACAATCAGGTATCTTTGAATAAAGTAGATTCAAAATTAAGTAAGTGTTGAGGAGTAGTTTTTGCACTGAAGGTTATAATCGTGCTATGTCGGTTGCTAATCGACTTAACGTACCGAAAATGTTAGTAATCTTCCACTGAAAGCTGACTCCTTAGTATTCGGCTAACCGCCGACTAATATCAACTGCCTAATAGTTCTACTGAACTCCAATAGAAGTCTAAAGAACTTCCATGAACTTCCCAAGTACTTCCTCCGTTAACTTCCTGTTAACTCTTATTAATATAAGAGTGAGAGTCCAATATCTGAGGAATAGGTGTGTTTCACCTGTAGAGGGGGCTAAGAAGTCCCTCAAACAAATAATAAAAAGAAAAATGCACTACAAGTAATGTAAAATAAACGTTTGTTTATTTTCATTAAAAAAAATAAACGAATTATTTTTTTGTACAAAATATGAGATTGTCCGTACAGCTGTAGAAAAAAGAGAAAGAAAGGAACTGGGAATGTGAGAGGGAAAGGTCGGACGATGTGTAGCGAGCGAGATGAGAGAAAGAGAGGGTGAAAGAAGGTTCACTGATACGGATTCTGCTTGTTGTGTGAACTGCTGGATTCTCTCTGTGTGTATGCTCGAAGCTATCCGTGTCCCCTTTTGATGTCAGCTTGTCGCTGGTCTCCTCTGGTCTGATGAGAGTTTCTCCCTTCCTTATATCTGAATGGTGAGGCTCCGGGGAGATTGAAAAAATAGGTTTCTTATGTCGAGCTCTGATTGGTCAATAAATCATATTTTTGACCACGTGGTGTGCTTTCCTCTACGTCCGAACTTTTGGGTGCGCCGTCCTTGTTTTTGACCCCACAGGGTATAGTAAGGGGTGAATTCCCGCGCAATTGTATTTTTTAGATACACGTGTGTGAATTAATTTTTATTGTGTGTGTGTGTGTGTGTGTGTGTAAAATGAAATAAGAAACAGCACACACCATAACAGTAAGCAAGGCTTTTATGCATCAAATTGTTTTAGATCAGAAATCAGAGAATATTATAGCGATAACTGAATGTAAACCAATAGATTTCAAAAATATATTTGGATTCCGCATAGATTTTTAGTAAAAATGAATAATGAAAGAACTACTAAAAAACATCTGTATTTAATTGTTCATTACGAACCGGAAGTTGTCTCCCTTGGAGAGATTGTTTTGGTCCAGGCATCAAATTGTTCACGAATGTGTGGAATTTATTACTTTAGTTTACAGTGGATCGTTCTGTCCTGTTAATGTTCAAAGTAAAATGTGACACAGACATAAATCATTTCAGTTTCTTTGCTTAAATTAACGATGCGCTAGTTTTTAGATATAGAACCATCGTTTTTGGATTTGTGAATAATCCATTCATTTTGTCATTAAATATCACATCGAAGAGTATCATGGCAATTTATGTAGGGACATGTTGCTAAATAAGTTCTATTTTGATAATCTTATTAAAACTCATAACTTTGATGACTTGTTATTAACCTTGTATGAGGATAAATTGAATATTGCGATTGAAAGATTGTTTTAACTCAGATCCTGTAGTTATAACTGTTAAGTTTTAAATGAGAAAATAAAAAAAGAATAATAGTTTTATAAAACAAGTTCTCCTCATGTAAAGATCTTTATCTTACGATCTTGTGATTGATGAATTATATATTTTCTTTAATGATATGGATGCATGTGTTCATACTAAAATATGTATTTTATCGCAGAGCTCGAGTGTATTTGACCATTTTTACAGAGTGACCAAAAGAACAGGAAGTTTTTATTTTTCCATTTCTGATTTTTTTTTTGTGGGACTATCTCAAAAGTAAAGTGTATACGACTCGACCAAGAACTTTGGATGAGTTAAAACAGTGAATTCAGAATGAAATGTTGCAGCGGTCAATGAGGAATCGCAACAGCAAATTTCAAGAATGCCATTTACAGGACGTCATTTAAAAAAATACGAAGATTCGATCATTGTTTCTTAAATGGCATGTTTTAAGATTTCAATTACTTTGAATAAAATATTCTTCTTCTATCTCTCTTAGTTTTATTGGATTGTTAAAAATTTCCCGTTTTTTTTGGGGGGTCACTTTGTGTTTCTGTTTACCGGTTACAATAAAAAGCAGAATTTTTCCTAGTGAAATTTGGAAGTCAATATTAGGCTGAAATTAAATTATTTCTTTCTGAATTGCAGATAACGTGGAAAATGTTATTTGCAAAATTTATATCTTTGCATTTTTTTGAGATTACCTGTGAATGGCCTTAGATACTTCTATTATTTCTGATTTAGTAGTTTTTTTGAGATGATTTTTAAAAAGCATCGGGTTTTCCTGCTTAGATTTTTCAAAGAAATTCAGTGCATTTATTATTTGCCAAGTCCAAGTTAGCAACATTAATTAAGAGAACGCTACTATTTCTGATTTGTGATGCAGTGGATATCGACTCGGAACGACAAATCGGGGTACCGAGCTCGAACTTCAGTTGAATTCCTTGCATTCACTTACGTACAAATACTATTATGAAAGGTATTAATCCATCTATTCCCTCTAGTTATGGGTTAAATAATAAGAAAAATTGGGTTCTATAGCCTTAACTGGCAAATAGTCTACCGCAGAAAGAAATAGCAACCTACTGCGAGATAATGATCTGCTCAGTCAGTCATGTCTCTTTCGAGACATGATCGCTCAAAGCGTGTATCACGTATGGCACTTAACTGACTGACTGATACTTCTCCAGTTGTTAGGATTTTTAGCTATTAGATTTTTACCTGTGTATACCTAATGTATTCATAAAAATCTTTCAAATACTATAATAAATATTATATTGGCTGTTGATGCTCAAGTCATATTATCTTGGGTATTATCTGAAGATATTAACATTTCAAGTATTCCTATTAAAAATAGATTAAAAGATTTTCTTGAAAGAATTAAATAACTGACAAATCTTGGCTTCAATGTTAGTTTTAAATCTGTTCCATCAGCAGATAATTTTGCTGACTTGATCACAAGAGGTATAACTCTTACCAAATTTTAAACATTATTGCAGGTTGGGTTATATGGCTCTCTGTTGTTGTCTGGTGAGGTTGTTTATTGGCCTACGGGTGATTTGAACTGTCTTAATTATTACAGTCAATTTTTAGTATTAACTAATTCTGTTTCTATTTTTCTTGTTGCTTCAGATGTTGGGTCTGTTTTAAATTTTTTTTTCCTTCTCAAAATCATTGAATGTTTTGCAATTTGTGTTTAAATATATTTATTCTTTAAAAAAGTCAAATTCAGGTTCTGTTCAGTCGGCTAATAGTCTTTACATTTTATGCAGTTTTTATTTCTTTCAAAAAAAGATTAATCTTGATAAATCCTTCTAACCGAAATGCATCTTGTTTAATTGTTAATTTAAATCATGTTTTGATAAGAATAGATTTATTAGATCTGAAATAAAACTTGGTAAATACAGGCTTTATCCTTCTGAAGTTTTCTGTCTAATTTTCTTACCAAGATATTCTTTTCAAGATATTAATCATCATATATTGCCATCTCAAATCTAAACATTTGGGTGTGAGGTTACTTAATCAACTTTGTTTATCAGGATTTTGCATAAATAGATCCAGAGAAACAGTTAAATATGACACATCATGAACGTGTAGAAAAATCAATGCTATATCTTTTAAGTACCAGAAAGTTATGCATTTGCCTAAACTTAGCAAAGTTCGTTAAACCTTTTCTTAATATTTTATTAGAACTTCTCTTCATAGATTTAACTTGTTATCTGTGAATTAAATATTGAAATAAAAACAAAATAATGTATATATCAATATTTGTAATTCTGTAATTTCTGTAACTCACAGAAATGTTTTTGGCATCAGAAACAATGACCAACAAAAGTGTGTTGCGACAGGGAAGCCGTTTTCAAGGTCACAAAAGATAAATGGAATGTGATGACGTCAAAGGTAGCTGGGTAGAGGCAATAATCGGCAAAAATGATTAATACATGTGCATATCCATAAGTGATGCAATTATGTTCTTCCCTTAAAATTTTTTAATGGAAAAAAAAACTGTATGATAAAGCTCACTAAACAAGCGGCTATAAAGATAAATTATCCTATTTAACAACTGCTAGTAATTCAGAATTGCCTAAGTCAAAGAGTAAGCATAGAAAAAATTATATGGTTATACTCCCCGTTCTGTCGGTCATCATATATTAACATTGGATAGTTTTTCCTGAAATTATTAAATAAACATTTTCACAAAGATAGCACTCTAGATAAAATATTTAATAGAAAAAATATTAACATTATCTATTCCTACAATGATAATATGCATAACATCATCAATTCACATAATAACCTGATTTTAAGGAATTTCTATAGAACCAATATTAAGCACTTCTGAAATGGTAGATCCAAGAAAAAATATTCTGCTGAAGATAAAGGCAAATCTACAAATGGTATCAATTATGCTACTATTTCCACCAAAGATAACAGGAAAAATTATAATGTCTACATTGTAATTTCGGCGGGGGTTCGGAAACAAAGATATTTTTCAAACAAACGAAGGAATTAAGAACTGAAGGATGAAGGTCTGAATCGACAAATAGATTGGAAGTTAATAGGTTCAGCATGTACTCTCAATAATCTATGAGACAGACATCTTTGTTTAGCAGAGAGATTTAGGATATTAAAATATAATTAAAATTTACTTTTAAACTATTGAATGAAATTAAATAGCAGACGTGAACATAAAAGTAGAATTAAATTGACTTAATATGAGATTACATAAATTCTTTCCACTATTCCACCCTATTCATATATATATATATATATATATATATACGTATATATACGCCCGCAAACACACACACACACACACACACACACACACACACATATATATATATATATATATATATATATATATATATATATAATCAGTAGGCAGGTCTGTTTCGCTGTATCATAGCTCATCGGTATGGTGAGACATCCGATTGCTTTTACCCAGGAATGAAACCTGACTGAATTGACGTCAGTCGGCGATTTTACCTCTGAGCTATGGGCGTTCGGAGGCAAACTTTTAGCGTGTGATATACCATGTAAACATACTCCAGCAGTTAGAATGTTCTAATTCATTACTGAATTAACGATATATATATGTATATAAAGTAAATAATTAACCTAAAGAGCCAACAAACCTACCAAGGACTTACCTAACCGGATCTTAGTAAATGTTGGCTACCTGAAGATCCGGTTAGGTGAAACCTTGTTAGGTTCGTTGGCTCTTTAGGTTAGTTATTTACTTTGCTTGCTTTACTTGTGTATTGAGCGCTTTTTGTTTTAGGTTACTCGTCTCGGGTTTTTTTCTTTGGCCAACGTACTTTGATGTTCAAGTGCTTAGTTCTTTCTTTTTTTATTACCCTTTTGCTCTTCCGCGTATCTACTCGGAAGGTTTTTCGAAACGAGTATAGCGATAAGTTTATATATATATATATATATATATATATATATATATATGAGGAAGAGAGAAACATAAGTTTCGATGAGAAATACATGGAATGACATATATATATATATATATATATATATATATATATATATATATATATAATGTATTATAGAAAACTTCTATTTAACCAGGTACGCCAACTGAACGGCAAAAGTTGAAAATTAATTTCAATTATTCTGAATGAATATCTATTAGACAACGTGTAGAAATCTGCCACGATTACGAAAATGGGTGACAGGAGAGATGGTTTTTCTTTTTCCTATCACTAACTTACCTAGACTCAACCACTCGATCATGTGGCTCTTCCGCCTTATCTAATGATAAACAACTTCACATTTTTGGCCTTGTACCATATCTAAACTCCGGTTAGAAAATCATCATCTACTGAAACATTTTCTCTTTCACGCAAACATCTCATTTATGCAACACAATCTTACACAGACACCATAATACCACATTTTCTCTATGATCTTCTACCTACACCAGTCTTGAACCAAACAAGACATATTTTATTTTATATCATTTCTGGGGATATTTTGTATTAAGAGTAACTGCTTCAATTATTTGATTCTGCGTCAAACGTCTCTGCTAGTTCTGCTGCTACAGGGTACACGAAAGATAGTTCCACCTCGTATCATAAACCAATTTAACTTAGATGTTTTCTATATGTTCTGTTGATTGACGTCTTTGCATTTTTTATTAGAAGGTAGCAAATTTTGTCTTCCCGGATATGGAACAGGTGAGCATTCAGGAATGGGCGTTGTGATTTTCTTAGTCAGAAGGTTATTTTTGAGAGTGTGAAAGTAGAAGAACTTAAAAGTGTGAAATTAACGATGTAAAGTGGAATGAGTTCCTATTTTGAGCGATTGTATGGAAAGGACTTTGTTAAATTAAGGTAACCTCCGAGCAGTTTTTGCAAATACACTCGCCCAAAATATGAACCGATTACGTTTTACGTCCTGATAATTGTGAAGAGGTCCTCATTGCACTACAATAACTATCAGATAACCTGACATGACTTAACTCGGAAATCGAAACGAGCGCGAATGTGTCTTGCCTGCAAAGTGATAACAAAAAAATAGGTGGCCACTATTGAAGACACAATTTATGCGCGAGATGAGATTCGCACACCGGGGCGAGAAGTCATTCAGCGGACTGCCTGTAGTAGAGTTGGATGTACAGATTGACAGCCAGACTGACAAAAGAAAATGCAAAGTAGACTCGTCTTATTTGGTATTTGTTTCACAACTGGTCAATGTAACGGCCGAGAAAGAGAGCCACGCAATCAATTTCCATGAGGCGACCGAAGAAAAAAAAACAGCTGGCATGCCGACGAGCATCGCAGTTAACTTTTTGACACCCCACATCATCATTTATTTTTTCTTACATATTCTCTATGGTGATACGAGCTAAACTGGTACGAATTCAATGGTAATATATGAATATATTAAATGGAATCATAGGCAGAAAAACAGTAGAAAGAAACTTCTCTGAATAAGATTCAAGGCGTACTTTCCAGATTTTAGTAGACATAAAAATATGGGCGTTATTACATGATTATGTAATTTATTGTTAAAATCCAAATTACTTGTATGTAAAACTAGCAGTATAGCCGGTGTTTCTCGGGTGTAATGAAAGCTTTAAAATTAATCCATGATTCTGGAGCTCAGACTCAGCCTAAAGAATATTTGTGTGAAGTTTGGTGAGAATCGGATAAAAATTGTGGATTTGTATAAAGGACATACAGACAAGTAAACAGACACACACATAAACATCTTGCCTCATATATATATATATATATTATCAATTTTCTGCACTATTGTAAGAACTGCAACCTTGAAACTTCTGAATATCATTTCTTATGTCTTTGTCTATGAGTGTATCAAATTTGATTAAGATCAGACCACTCCTTCTATAACCCGATTTTTTCGATTATCGATTTTCGATATTTATTGAGGGTATCTCAACACAAAACTTAGGTAAGAACACTCGCAAACGCTTATCGTACAACTGTGTAAATTTTCACGAAAATCGGTTCAGCCGTTTCGGAGTCTATAGGTAACGGACATACACACAGACACACACACACACATGCACACACATACACAGACAAAGTTCCAATTATAAATAAGTTTAGATTTAGATTTGTTAAACTTGATCGAAAAGGGTTTGAAAATATGAAATCGTTTTGACGCCACAATAAATGCATTTTAACGATAGATGTATAGCATTTCTGTGTTCATCCATTTTGTTGTCAGTTCGTTAGGTAGTTAGCAAAGAAATTAGGCCTTGCCGATATATCATAAAAAATAGAGTATTCCATTAGTATATATCGCGATGAAAGACGGCAAAGAAAATATCGCAGAGGCTGTTTACTTTAGGAAAAATAAATAAATAAATAAATAATGAATACCGCTCCCGTGTGCTTAAGGCCTCCCTTTTTCCCCCTTATCTTACTTTTCTCCTTTCTGCTTTTCACTCCTTAACGGTCAAGATATCAACCTGCCTCTAACCTAATCTTATCAGTTTCTTTTTTTCTCTTTTATATTTTCTCGCTTAGTTTTATTGTTTTTGAGGAAAAAAGAGAAAAAAGTTAGTTAGTGTGTATACTTTGGGGCCCAAATCCAAAATATTCACTCTGATTAGTTAAAAGAAACACAAATATAAATTTTATATCTTCCCACATAGATACACAGCAAGCCGAAGGTTTTTGCATTTAAAAGTAAATCATCTGTAAAACCAACATCAAACATCGCCTGATGAAACATAGAAATTTCCGTGACGCAATGTACAATTAATTCATAACTATATATATATATATATATATATATATATATTCATCTCTTTCCTTCTATCTTTTCTTCGCTCTGTCACACTTTTTCTCGCTATATATATATAGTGAGAAATATGAGAGAAAACGAAGGAAGAATAGAAAAAGAGAGGAAGTGACAGAAACGTTATGTGGAGCTTTACAATTTTTTGTAATATATATATATATATATATATATATATATATATATATATATATATTTATTAGTTTCATCTTTATTTTTCAGTCTTATTCACATTGGTATAAATTCTTAGTCAGTACTTAATTAGACATGTCCAGTCGTTAAGAAAAAAAATTACCCAGTTTTATCTAAAAAAGAAACTCAGTATTTATGTTGGATTTTCTAATAGTTACATTTATTTCTTAACATTCTACAGCTAAAGAAAGATTATATTTGTGACACTGGTTTCTGTCTAGCATCAAATAGGGTGAATGTCGTAAAAATAAACGTTCTAATAAAAAGAGGTGGAATCGTATATACGCGCGTGCGCACACACATATCTGCTAAGATGAGTTCAAATCGTTTATTTAGCACTATTAAATAAACGATCGGAACTCATATCAAAATGCAGACATGAAAACAAATTTTTAATACGTTACTTAAAAATAGAAAACTAATAATAAGTTTCAAATAATTTAATCCAAGCAAATTATAAACAAATTAACAAACCGCCGACGATATAACATCCATTAAAATAAAAAATAAAACAAAATAATACAAATAAATAAATAAATAAAGTAATAAATAACAAATCATAATAATAAAAAAATGAAAAGTAATAAAAAATAAAATAAATATATTAATCATCGAAAAACAAAAGAATAAACAAATAACAAGTCAAATAGATTTAATCTCATAAATAATCAAGCCACTCCCGTCAAAATAACCCTTAGAAGGATTACCCACAATGCCTCACTGAAACGTAAATATAAATAGCCAAGGAAAACTCAACACATGTGGTCTGATGATTGCGCTTAACATGAAACAGTCTGTCGCCCCTGAGAAAAAAAAAA